>NW_021024503.1:173648-211671 GCF_004153795.1 Camellia sinensis | reverse complement strand
AGGGATAAAATTATTTCTATGGAATTGATATCCCATGAAACTAATGTGTGAAGGGGTGAGATTATTTCCATGGAGTGTGGTCATTTGTTGTTGAGTATATATGAATATGTTAATGTTTGTGGGTATCATTTCTGGAAACCCTCACGAGACTTTACTCGTTCACTTGGGGTAACCTTGTGGTTTAAAGGCTTGTTGCATATGCTAAATGTAACCGTTTTCCCACGAAAGAGGAAATAGATAAATTTTGTTTTATTTTATTTTATTTTACTTGATTGAGAACTAGCAAGTAGTAAGTTTGAGGGATGTGATTAAGGCCGAAATGTACATCATTGAGGCTGTTAATTAGAATATCTTAACTTCACTTGCTGGTCAAACTGTATACTTTATATGTGTTGAATGTCAATCAGGTTGTACATCGTCGGAGCATAAAATGGGTAAAAAGACAGAATTTGGACAGAGTTGACTTTCTCGCACGTGCGTTGACTTTTTCTGGGAAAGTCAAAGCGACGTTTTAAACCTGTTTGGAAGGGAGTAGAAGTATAAAAAGGCAAGGCAAAGGCTTTTGTAGGGTTCAAAAAATCAATACAGAATAGAGGGAGACTAGGGTTTCAGGGAGAGGATATTCTACCAAAGCTTGAAGGACACTTCCATGGAGGTTTCTTCCTCATCTTCTTCCTCTTTCCACTCCTCCATGAGTGGCTAGTCGTCTTTTTTAGGGTTTGATGAAACCCTAGCCATGTAATGGAATTTTTCATGAGCTTTAATTGTAAAATGGTTTGAATGAATGTATGGATGTTTTAGAAGTTTATAAATAATTGTTTCATTCTTCTCTTCAAGCATTCTACTCTCTGTGATTGTTTAATGCTTTCTATACATTAGTATTCTTTGTGTTTGTATTCAAAGTACGAGACGAGTCATACAATGAGAGACGGGTCGTTTTGCTAACATAGTTTAGAGCAAACGACTCGTACTACTCGGGATGATTCGTGTCTGTACATTGAATACAACAACCCTCTTGATCAATATTTCAAACTTGTAGTTGTGAAATATTGGGTTGTTCAAACCGAATTGCGATTGGTGGTTGATGCTAAGTCTCATTCATATGGTTAGTGGTGAATTCTCTACCCTAGGATTTTTCCCCCAATTCAGTAAACCCTATTTCATTTATTATTGATAATTTAATTCCTTAGTTTAATTTATTCGTTATTAAATTAGGTTATGAACAATCAATCTTTTTATCAAAATTAATTTAGGAATTTAGCAATTAAATTAGTTTAATCTCACAATTGTCCCTGTGGATCGACACCTGGATTTGCCATTATTCTGATAGAATTTGGTATAGTTTAGTGATTATATTTGGTGTGTTCAACGACCCACCAAATTTTGGCGCCGTTGCCTCTTTATCAAATGGAGGTTAAGGAAAAATGGGTTTCATGTTTCAAATGAGGGTTAAGGAAAATTGGGTTATTTGTTAGCAATCATTTTTATTTCATCTTAATGGGTTGAGCTTCCAAAAAAAAACTCTGAGTTAATGTTAACATTAATTGGGTTGAGGTACCCTTTAATAATCAATGGAATTTTAACACCCACTTTTCTCTCTTTATCAAATGGAGGTTAAGGAAAAATGGGTTTCATGTTTCAAATGAGGGTTAAGGAAAATTGGGTTATTTGTTAGCAATCATTTTTATTTCATCTTAATGGGTTGAGCTTCCAAAAAAAAACTCTGAGTTAATGTTAACATTAATTGGGTTGAGGTACCCTTTAATAATCAATGGAATTTTAACACCCACTTTTCTCTCTTTATCAAATGGAGGTTAAGGAAAAATGGGTTTCATGTTTCAAATGAGGGTTAAGGAAAATTGGGTTATTTGTTAGCAATCATTTTTATTTCATCTTAATGGGTTGAGCTTCCAAAAAAAAACTCTGAGTTAATGTTAACATTAATTGGGTTGAGGTACCCTTTAATAATCAATGGAATTTTAACACCCACTTTTCTCTCTTTATCAAATGGAGGTTAAGGAAAAATGGGTTTCATGTTTCAAATGAGGGTTAAGGAAAATTGGGTTATTTGTTAGCAATCATTTTTATTTCATCTTAATGGGTTGAGCTTCCAAAAAAAAACTCTGAGTTAATGTTAACATTAATTGGGTTGAGGTACCCTTTAATAATCAATGGAATTTTAACACCCACTTTTCTCTCTTTATCAAATGGAGGTTAAGGAAAAATGGGTTTCATGTTTCAAATGAGGGTTAAGGAAAATTGGGTTATTTGTTAGCAATCATTTTTATTTCATCTTAATGGGTTGAGCTTCCAAAAAAAAACTCTGAGTTAATGTTAACATTAATTGGGTTGAGGTACCCTTTAATAATCAATGGAATTTTAACACCCACTTTTCTCTCTTTATCAAATGGAGGTTAAGGAAAAATGGGTTTCATGTTTCAAATGAGGGTTAAGGAAAATTGGGTTATTTGTTAGCAATCATTTTTATTTCATCTTAATGGGTTGAGCTTCCAAAAAAAAACTCTGAGTTAATGTTAACATTAATTGGGTTGAGGTACCCTTTAATAATCAATGGAATTTTAACACCCACTTTTCTCTCTTTATCAAATGGAGGTTAAGGAAAAATGGGTTTCATGTTTCAAATGAGGGTTAAGGAAAATTGGGTTATTTGTTAGCAATCATTTTTATTTCATCTTAATGTGTTGAGCTTCCAAAAAAAAACTCTGAGTTAATGCTAACATTAATTGGGTTGAGGTATCCTTTAATAATCAATGGAATTTTAACACCCACTTTTCTCTCTTTATCAAATGAAGGTTAAGGAAAAATAGCCGTGGGCAAACAACCCACAGCTCCTACCAAACCCACCATCTTTTAGAATTTAGGATAGCCATAAAATTTAGGGAAAGCTTGTAAAATTTAGGGAAAAGCTTATAAAATTTAGGGAAAGCTTGCTCTTAGAAATTGGAGAAAGGGAATGGAATTTTTTTTGAGAAAATAAAATAATGGAAAGAATGAGAGGGAGAGAGAGATGTCTTCAATTAGCATTATATATATATATGCATGCAAGCCTTCCTTGTGCAAAAGGAAAAAAAAAAAAAAAAAAAAAAAAAAAGAAGAGAGAGGAGAAGAGAAATGTGAGAAAGAACAGGAGAGAGGGCATAGAAGAGAGAGTAGAGAGATGTGACCGACAAATAATTAATTTTGAGTTTCTAAACATTCTAGATTTTTGTCCCACCGACCAACAAATAAAACCCCCTGCCGGGCGTAATTGTCCCAAATTTTATCCACATCTCGGATAAGCCATCAAAAGCCACTCTCAATGGTTACCAAAAAATGTTAGGGAGAGCACCAGCGGGTTGGCCTGCCTAGCCCAATTAGTTAGTACTATGTAATATATTTTATATATATTATATAAACATATACTAATTTACTTAGTTTTATTTTCTTTCAAATAAAGAAATATAATGAAGAGGAAAAATACACCTACTAAACTTTAAATCTAAAAATATAATGAAAATTAATTAAATTTTGTTGACTTAACTAAAAAAATATACCCATCTTAAAAATTAAAAAAAAAAACTATAAAAATATTTTATTTTATTAAATTTATTTTTATCTAATATATGGATTTATTGAGTGGGCTAGAGAACGTAATGTGATTTTAGGGCCAAACTTAAGATTGTAAATTCATGCACATTGTTGAGTCACGTCAAGTCCAGCTAGGGGTGATTGTGGATTGGGTTAGGTCGGGTGGCATCTCATCTGCCATATATCTATCGATTTGGTGGATTTGGATTGAGCGAGCCATGCTGGTTGGCGGATGGATGCAAGGCAGTTTGGATTTTATAAACTTTGGGCATTTTTTGAATTACAATTCGTAACTTTTACAATCTCCAATAACTTGTAATCTGAAAAAGTATATGTTATTTGTCTATAATAGGCCATGGCACCACACATATATATGTAACGCCCCAAAAACATAACCTCAAATTACAATGTTATTTTCAACAATAATTTGATTTATTGAAAATAAGACAACCAAAAAGATAATATATTTATACTTCTAACGGAATCTCTTCCCCATTGAACTATTTAAAAGATTACATCATTTGTTTAGTTACATTCACCAAATGGTAATAGCAGTTCAAAGAGTAAGAGATAATACAAATTATAAATGTCCTGAGGCAAACATCTTTTCAAGGAGTGCCCTGAATAGACAAAAAGTGAAATTTGTCTCCAATACAAAACTAGCCTGAGGCTTCAACATGTAGCATATAAATAAAGCCTCCATGCTCCCATCCAAAAATACATCTCATGCCAATCACTTTGGCGACATCACAGCTTTATTCCTTGAAAGGTTGTTAGTTTTGAGGTGAGCAATTGCCCAGTAGAAAATACCATTAACAAGTTATATAATTAATCGAAATACATATGATCATACCATGCAAGAGATGAGAAAAATCTAAGTCTTTTCTTTCTTTTTAAAACCATGATTCTAGAATATGAGATGCTAATAATAAATCTCAACCAAATCATGGAGTGTAAATGAGCTATGATGCCACAAGCTAGAACCTTAACACCATACATACATACATACAAATATATATATATATATATATATATACTGATTTATAGAAAGTAGTCCTACATTTGCCAACTCTCAAACGGTAGGGCGATGGGCACTCAAGACCTTTCCCTTCCACTTTTGCCGACTCCAGAAACGATAAACTTGTGGACACCCAAAATCATATTTTCCACATTCGCCGACTCTAAAAACGGCAAGCTTGTGGACACCCTAAAAACATTTCTCACATTCGTCCGACGATATACTTAAGACAGGGTAATTGGGCACCTTAACTCCCAACGTGGGTACCAATATACAATACACAACTCAAACTAAAACCCGACTCACTACCCGAACTAATATGCTATTTGCATGCTTCCAATACTTTCCAAACATTAACAATCAAGAGTCACAAGGTATCATTATAATGTTGCAAAAATATGGTTTTATAGGCTTATTTTGGGCCAACTTTGAGCCCAAATTTGAACGGGGCCCACTCGTCTTTTGAGATGGGTCTAAAGATGTAAAGTATTCCTTGCCGCATGACAAGTTACATGGTGAAGACAGTTTTTCAAAACCATTTATGAGTGAATGGGAAGTTGACGTCGTTTTCAGATTCGTGGAACGGACAATTAAAGAATAAAATGTGGGTTTCCTTGTAAGACTTATTCCACATTGAAACTTTAAGAGAACTTGTATATGTATATAAGCTCTAGGTGGACAAACTTGAATTAGGCCCCAAAGGGCACCGCAAGTTTGTAGAAGGGAGGAGTTGTGGATAGATTGAACCTTGGCTCAAACCACCACACGTGCGTCGTGGCCTGGCCGTACCGACACGGGTGTGGGTTGTGGGTCGGATCGGTTCTAATATTAATTTTTTTGACAAAATTTATTTGAATTTTTTTAAAAGTTCTCACTGGAAAATTAATTTTTCTAAATGAATTTATTTCAAATTTTGTACCAAATTTGAATTCAATTTTCTATCCAACTTTGTACCTCTTCTGGTTCGAAATTCCTAACAGATTAAACTATTTTTAACAAATTTAAACTTCCCAGCAATTATCTGTTCAAACAGATACAAACTGCTAGCAGTTATCTATTCAAAACAATTTCTACACCTGTTCATTTCAAAAATAGATCTGTTCATTTGAATTTCATACCTGTCCGGACAAATCTGAATAGTCACCAATCTGCCTATAAAAGCAAAACATTTCTAGCATTTCTAACATTCAAAAATTTGTTTTCTTTACCTGATTTTGCTCTTTGGTTGCATTATTCTTCATATTATTTTCAGGAAAAAATTCAGAGAGTATAGAACACGGGTTTTGTTCGCCGTACAGATTGTTTGGAGTGCTACTACAATTTGTGAGAAGATCATTGTATCCTTAGAAATAGACGTCATTCATTCATAAGTACCGAAGCGGAGCGAATCTGTCTTAAGGACAGAGTATCACACACTCGACTTGATCTATTTTTTTACTAATTCATTTCGGTAAAATAAATTATGTAAGTAATTTATTTCTATTTGATTTGTTTCAAGTTATTTATTTTGCATAGAAGATTGTTCTAACATATAATGCATATGATGCATGAATTTCCAAATCTCAATTTCCCTAAAATGGTTTCAAAACAACCCATAAATAAAGCATCAACAATTGAAGAAATTCTCCAACTTACTATCTTCACCATTTCAAAGATTTGTTTTAAGAAGTTCCTGAAATTTCATATCTCAACACCAAAGTTAAGTCAATACATCCAATTATAGGATTAGGAGGCCAATTAAACCAATCTCCTTCATTGAACAAATTTGAAAACTATGGTTCTAAGAAAATTGAGGCTTTCTCTCTTACATGATTTAAAGGCCAACTCTCATCATCAACGACAATAATCATCAAAAGTATACATAAACTCTTTCAAAAATATGAGGTATTAGCCCATTTTTGCATCAAACCCATTTTATAACACAAATACATCTCATATATCTTGATAACTAATGAAAATACCACACGTGTCTTAAATCAAAGACATTACAAGTTAAAAGTATTCATGCCTCAAGAATGAAGACAAAAGATGAAAACCCAACTCCAAACTTTGATGAAATCGCAAAATTATCGGTAGAACTCTTGATATAAAATTTCCTTTCAACTTACTTGAAGGAGCTAGGGTGAATTTAAAGTAAACAGTAGAGACATTTAATCAAATATTTAGAGGAAAAATATATCACTTTATCATTTAATCGCATTGGATAGTTATCTAACCAATACTATCCCATACCCCGGGTACGGGGATACTGTTGCACGTTAGGTGCAGCAATTACTGTCGTCACTTTAAACAGTGACGTTTTGGCTCATGATTGGGTTATTTTGTCTTTTTGTGTAAACTAGTATGCTTTTGAGTATTCATTCCCTGATGGGTTTATTGATCCACAATCAATCAACAACCTTTCTATATTGTAATTTTTTAATATTTTAATACAGTTATTGTAAAAAATAGGATAAATTATGAATATAGTATTTGAAATTTACTTAACATATGAATTGTCTCTCGTTATTTTACAAATTACAAATAATCACTTGTTAGAATATTTTATTTAATAAAATTAACTAAAAAAATAAAATTCCTAACTACTCTATTGTATAATAATAAATTTACTTAAATTATTAATTAAAATAAATTTTTAATATCATTAAAAGTTGTTAATTGAATTGATGATTTATTAATAAAAAGGGTCATTCATCTTTAATTTTTACAATTAAAAAAAAAAGAAAAAAAGAACTGACGTGTATCTCTTATATAAATAAAATGGATTGATGTTATTACTTATAATGTGAAACAGTTAGAATTCATCTCAGTATACATTGTAAAATATTGATGAAATACAAAATTAATAACATATTTTTATAAATGATCTCTAGTTGCATCACATTAATAAAAGAAACTTGAATTATAATTGATGGTCTTCTAAGAAAATTGAATTATATGAGTTCTATAGTTCAGAAATTTTGAAAAAGAATAAAAATAATGACTTGTTAGATTTATTTACATTTTTCGTTATGAAATAACATTTTCACAATATAAGAAATGGGACAGACTTGTCTCCAATTTGTTTGAAGAGTGTTGGGGGCCCTAATTCGGGTTCATTTTGGTGATCCAAACTATTTAATGTATACATCTTGTTGAGTATATCATTCTTGAAAAAATTACTTTGATTAAATTTCGATAGCTATTTGATCAGGTTATATTTGTATTAACGGCATATGATTTTTAAACAAATATTGACGAAAATGTGATTTAATCAAATAGTTATTAATATCCGAATAACTTTAGTTTTTTTAATAATAATGTACTCAACAAAATGTACACATTGAACGGTTTTAATTATAAGAAATTATTTTCGATTAGTCATTTGTTAAAAATAAATTAAATTTTTTTATCCGTAATTCTTATTTTATACAACTAGTATACTATATATTGCAAATACTATATTGAAGTGCACAAATCCATCAGAAAATGACTTCTCATGCTTTGCACAAAAAGATAGTAAGAAGAAAAGTGAAGACTGCAGCTAAGGCGAATCTGTATCTCCGTACAGCTGTCAGTTGCTTTCTTATTGTCTCTCTATTCTCTCTATTATAAATTTGACAGATTACAATATGTGATCAAGATCATATGGTGATTTCATTGGAGACAAGATACACTGGATTATAACTCTTTAAAATGGTTGTTACTAACAGTTGCGATCAGTTATTAATAGAAATTCAAAGGATAAAGTCACCATTTCAAGTTGAAAGACATGTTTCAGATTTTTCAAATTCTGATGGTTGTGTTCTTTCATAAAGGTGCCTTTATCACCTTTTGATCATCTATAAATACATAATTGCAAATCCAGGAAAGTATTCCAGATTTTCCCTGTTGTGTCCTGGAGGTGAATTGCTTTCAACCCAGCAGCAAACTCCTTTGAATGGGAGCAATTATCACCTTAAAGAAAGTGTCCGCAACACGCCTCATAGTCGCTTTTTGCTTGGTTCTGTTTTTTTTTTAGTTTGCTGTTCTAACACTCTCTACTCTCTAGGGTTCAAAAACAGTAGTAATCCCAAGAACATGGGAAAGAAGTAAAACAATAACAGTAAAAATAAATGTTTAGAGAAGCCAACATCATCATCTATAAATACATAATTGCAAATCCAGGAAAGTATTCCAGATTTTCCCTGTTGTATCCTGGAGGTGAATTGCTTTCAACGCAGCAGCAAACTCCTTTGAATGGGAGCAATTATCACCTTAAAGAAAGTGTCCGCAACACAGCTCAAAGTCGCTTTTTGCTTGGTTCTGTTTTTTTTTAGTTTGCTGTTCTAACACTCTCTACTCTCTAGGGTTCAAAAACAGTAGTAATCCCATGAACATGGGAAAGAAGTAAAACAATAATAATAAAAATAAATGTTTAGAGAAGCCAACATCATATTTCTTGATAACAGGCTGATCAAAAAAAAAATATATTTCTTGATAACAGACCAAACAAAAAGGACATATCTTGTTCCTAAAAGTCGAGATGATAAAGGAGCACAGCATAGCATATAGAGTTCAACAACAACACTAACACACAATTACTGCTTAATTTTCACTTCACGTCACAGACGATACACAACAAACAACCTTCCTGTTCCGAAAAAATCAAAGGGGAGCACCGGGGAAGAGTGGGAGAGCCCTAAGCGCACGTTCAAAAGTCACAACATATAAATTCACAATGGTGGTAGAGCGATAAAGCTTGACAACATCACGATCCGTGAGAGAATTGTCCTTGGAAAATTGGCGCCATTGGTGACTCATGTAACGTCTACCAGTACCATCACTCCTCACAGGAGCCTTGAACTTCCAAATCTTTCCATGGTCCCACACAAACATAATTTCGGTGTTCTCTGCCACAGCAGGCAGATACAGTGCAGACCCAGGAATCTCCAGGTTGCCGGTAGCATCTGTCTTCGAGAGTTCCTTTTCAAAGCATTTCAAATATCCCTCCACCATTCTCCTCCTTGAGTTGTGACCTAAAACAAAAACAAAACACAAAACCAAAAACAAATTATAGATATCGAATCATATGTGCTTACTCATAACATATTTGTGTACACAGAGAGAATTCTTGCACCGAAACAATAAACTACAACTCCCATGCACCCTCTAAAAAAACGAAACACAAATTAAAGTAGAAGAAACGAAATCACATTTGTTACAGAGACTTAATTAGATAATGATGAATAAGAAGGAAAGGAAAGGAAAGGAAAGGAAGAAGCGAGTGATAATTTTGGAGAGAGAGAGAGAGAGGGACTGACCTTCTCGCGTTGATCATCACTTCTTGTTGTGCTGAGCACGAGCACCTATATATAGCAGTCAAACCACTTTTCAGTTTAAATCAAGAAAAGAATAAAAGTAGGTGTCGCTATTCATCTTGATTTATAAATTTTAGGCCTCTAACCTTAGTTTCCCCAATGTTCTTTTGAACCCCTCATTAGTTTCCCCGATTTCCTGTTGAACCCAATGAGTGTCCAATTCAAAGGAAGAGAAGAATAAAAGTAAGTGTCGCTATTCATCTTAATTTATAAATTTTAGCCTCTAACCTTAGTTTCCCCATTGTTCTTTTGAACCCCTCATTAGTTTCCCCCATGTCCTGTTGAACCCAATGAGTGTCCAATTCAAAGGAAGAGAAGAACAAAAGTAAGTGTCGCTATTCATCTTGATTTATAAATTTTAGCCTCTGACCTTAGTTTCCCCAATGTCCTTGTCAACCCTCATCTGTTTCCCCAATGTCCTTGTCAACCCTCATCTGTTTTCCCATGTCCTTTTCAACCCTCATTAGTTTCCCCCATGTCCTTTTCAACCCTCATTAGTTTCCCCAATGTCCTGTTGATCTTGGCCTCTTACCTTAGTTCCCCAAATGTCCTGTTGAACCCAGAGGTGTCCAATTCAGAGGAAGAGAAGATTAAAAGTAGGTGTCGCTATTCATAAAAGATAAAAAATTAATTTTTAAAATTAAGAGTATTTTAGGTTAATATGTGATTAGTTAGAATTAAAGTTAATAACTAACGAATTTTTGAGATATAATACAAATATCTATTTTAAAAATACATACATTTTTTTTCTATTTAGATTCAAATAAATACATATAAATTTAAAATTCAATCAAAATTATTTACAATAATTTCATCCATAGACAATGATCAATAAAACAATCCCCCATAAGGAAACAATTTGCCTGCCACAGCAACCTCATAAAGTGCCGACCTTTAAAAATTCATAAACTACTGCGCTTTCTTCAATTTTTATCCTCACAATCCAATCCCCTATACAGAAAAAAATAATAATTTCATTACTAATTTTTTTTTTATAAAAGTTTAAAAAGTGTTACTATTTATGTTATTTTTTAATATAATATATATATTTTTTATTATATAATTTTTGTAAAAAATAATAAAATTTCCCTCTTCAGAATTGAAAGGAAAAAAAAAAAGTGTAAAAGTTTAGTAAGGGCCAATTTAAATAATTGAAAAGGTGTAAAGAGATTTATTAACTTTATATAATATAATAAATAAATAAATAATGTATTTGGTTAATAAAGAGTGTAAATAACGCCATCCTTCTTAAAAATAAAAAAAACTTTAATCACTTTAACCAATGCCTTATGTATTAATTGGACGACTAAACCAAATCAAATCAAATTAAGTCTGAAATTTCATTAAATGGGGTTAGTTATATGAATTTTTCTTTTCTACTCGACTCTATCAACGGTCATTTGATTAGTTAAATTAAGAAGATTCATATTTATATTTATTATATTAGCCCACGTCAATTTAGGTCTACCCCTTCCCCTAACACTTCTATCTATTGTCACTGTATCGCATCTCTTTACTACTGTATCTATTAGTTTCCGTTGTATATGACCAAATCATCTCAATCTATTTTCTCTCAACTTATCTTCTATCGATACTACTCCTATTCATTCACGAATATACTCATTCCTAATTCTTTTTTTTCTAATCTTGATACATATTCACCTTAACATTCTCATGTCAGCAACATTTATCTTGTCTATATGTTGTTGTTTCTTAGTTGCCCAACATTCAGTTTCATACAATATCGTTGGTCTAATAGTCGTTTTATAGAAATTTCTTTTTAGTCTAATGGATACTTGTTTATCATACAGCATCCCAGACGCACTTTTCAACTTAAGCCATATCGTCTTAATTCTATAGACCACATTCACTCCAATCTCCCCAGCTGTCGTGATAATTGATCATAAATGACGTCGTTTTGGATTTTGAGCCACATTCGAGCCACTAATTTCGGACCCTCAAACATTATTCATATATATATAACAGACCCTTCATACTTTTATAATTATAGTGGTGGTAGATTAGTTATGACCCAAGCAACTGAATTTGCAAATATATATATATATATATATATGTATGACAGACTCTTCATACGTGTAATTACGTGTCAGTGATTGTAGTAACTTCTATTCGTCCAAAAAGTCTCAGTCATGAGCTGTCACGTTTGAAGTAAAAATAAAGTTTATAATATTTAGGAGAAATTACTTGTCTGTGGAAGCTCCAAAAAATTATTACAAAATGATGAAAATATTTATAATTTTAATTATTAATGCATATAAAATTTATTATTTTTTTATAATATTTAAAAAAAATTACATTGAATTAAAATTTCTCCTAATATTTATTAATTTGTACCAATTCAATGTAAATTTTAGGAGAAATTTCAATTCAATTCAATGTAAATATTATGAATAATTAGAAATTTCAATTCAATTCAATGCAAATATTATGAATAATTTCTAGTAATATTTACATTGAATTGGTACAAATTAATAAATATTAGAAATTTCAATTCAATGTAAATTTTTTAAAAATATTATAAAAATAATAAATTTTATACGTATTTTATATGTATTAATAATTAAAATTATAAATATTTTCATAATTTTATTCCACATACAAGTAATTTCTCCTAAATATTATAAATTTTATTTTTACTTTAAATGTGACGGCTTCTGACTAAGGCTTTTTAACAAAGGGGTTCAGTTGGGCTAAAAATGAACAATAATGACTTGGACCTCTCTTTTTTTCACCCCCTTGACCCTCTCTTCACCTGATTGGCTACTTTTTCTTTCTTTTTTCTTTTTTTTTTCCTTCTCCTCCAATCACCACCCGCCACGTGTCTGTAGGGTGGTGGGGATGGTATTGAGAGGGGGTCTCAATCACCACTGTTACTACAATACATGAGAGGGGGTCTCAATCACCACTGTTACTACAATACACACCCCCAAAGAAACATATGATATGCAATTACAAATTCAATTACTTGGGCCATAACTAATCTACTGTCACCTATTATTATAAAATTAGAAGAAACGAAATCACATATATATATATATAGAGACTTATTAGATAACGATGAATAAGGGTTCGTTTAGGATATCGGTTGACTTTTTAACTTTTTATTTTTTTGATTATTTTAGTTTGGAATTGAAAAGTCTCATTTGAGATAAATTTTTTTTTTAGCTTTTTTGATTTTTGTGAGAAAAAAAAATGAAATGATTATGGTTCAAATGTGATATTTTATTTTATTTGATTAAAACACCTATTTTATTTTTTTGTAACTAAAATAACCAAAAAATTAAAAAGCCTAACATGCCAAACGAAGGGTAAGAAATAAAGAAAATGAAAGGAAGAAGCAAGTAGATAATTTTGGGGGAGAGAGAGAGAGAGCTCGCGTTCGGATCCTTATCACTTGTTATGCTAAGTATTACTACTACCCTAGTTATGTATAGCAATAAAACCACTTTTTAGTTTAAATCATAGGATTTATTACTTTGTTTTACAATTTTAATAGAAAATAATTTATTTTAGGACATAATCTATTTTACTCCATTGTAATTTGGCTATAAAGTACTTCATCCTCTTATTTTTTAAAAATAAGGGATGAAGACTCTACGTAATTTGGCTCTATTTTACTCCATTGTAATTTGGCTCGAAAGTACTTCATCCCGTTATTTTTCAAAAAAAGACTACGTAATTTTGGATTAAAATGTAACATTAATACCGTTAATGGTATGTAAAAAATGCCCTCAATACTCCTATTCTATTTCTCTTTCTCTTTCTCCATCTCTCTCTTCTATTATTAACATTAATTCTAACTTAATCACATATGAACCTAAAACACTCTTAATTTTATAAATTAATTTTTAACCTTTTATCATAACTTCTAATTTAATAACAATTACGTATTAACCAATTAAATTATCTATTAACTTTAATGATCCAACTTTTATAAATTAATTTCAAACCTTTTTTATCTTAATTTTTAATCCAATAGCATTATTTTAAAATTAAATAATAATATAAAATTTATTTAAAAAGTATAGAAAAATAATTTAGAATGAATTAAATTTTAATCATTTTATTAGAATATATATATACATATATATTGCAGTTATTATGTCATTAATTGTATAAGAAATAGATGTCATAAAATAAAAATAATTGGTAGAGACGAAAAAAAATATAATAAATTACAAAAAATTATATTAATGATAAAATAAAAAAAAATTCATTTTATAAATTTTTTAGTTTAGTTTATTCTATATTGAAGTTTGTCATAAAACTTAAACATACCTTTTAGAAATAAAACAATATATATATATATATATTGATAAAATCGTTAAAATCGGTAAAAAAAAACCAATCAATTTACACAAAAATTAATTAAATAAAGTTTTAAAATTTTATACAATATTAAATGGGAGCATATGTATACTTTATATAATTGAAATAACTCACTTTTTTCTTTTTTTCCTAATGTGGGATTGTGTAAAATAAAAATTAACAATTGTTCGGGCGGAAAATTTATTTTATTCCAACGTCAATAATCACCCTGTTACGTATAGACAATGGAAAGGACAAGGAATGTAGATGGATCTGAGTCTTCCGATGCTAGAATTAACAGGCTAGAAAGAATGGTTAAAGCCTTAACCGAATCCTTGAGACAACAACAACAAAGGCAAATACATGTACCTAAACCAGCTAATTATGATATGATAACACTGACACAGAAATATAATAAGATGAAACCACCGGAATTTCTAGGGGGTATTGAACCTTTAAAAGAAGAGGCTTGGATTTTAAAAACTGAGAAAATATTTGAAGTATTTCCGTGTACTGAGGCACATAAAGTTTTGTTGGCAACATTCAACTTAAAGAAGAAGCTAGGAGATGATGGATATTAGTACGAAATGATAATAAAGGTGTGACTTGGGATAGGTTTAAAGAAATTCTTTGAAAAATATTTTCCCCAATGCATCCGAGATAGAAAGGTATCCGAGTTTGTACAACTAAAACAAGGCGATATGACTGTGGCTGAATACGAGGCAAAATTTACTGAACCAGCCCGATATGCACCACACATAGTACACACTGACTACAAAAAGGCTAGAAAATTTGAAGGTGGGCTTGACCTAGATGTGTATGACCGAGTTGGGGTTTTAAAGTTGTCAAAGTATGTGGACGTTCTTGATAGGGCCTTAATGTCCGAGGCAAACATAGCAGCGTTGAAAATATTAAAATCAACATTATCAACTGAATCAGAAGGAAAGAAACAAAAGAAACAGAAAGTTGAAATGAACAGTAATTCAATGACCTCTGTGAATGAAAAATCTAAGGCAATAACTTTTGACAATGTAAGTTGGGGAAGCAATATGCATAATGGTATACCTAATTGTAAAGAATGTGGGAAACAACATTGGAGCATTTGTTGCCGCCTATC
Organism: Camellia sinensis; assembly: GCF_004153795.1. NCBI lineage: Eukaryota > Viridiplantae > Streptophyta > Magnoliopsida > Ericales > Theaceae > Camellia > Camellia sinensis. Next base: position 196,280 of record NW_021024503.1, on the reverse strand, counting down.
AGGGACTTGTTTTAGATATGGACAGAAATGATACTTGGCTAAATCTTGCTCACGAGCTCATCCGAACAACACTAAGCCTAATGCTAATACGACTGGTTCTGTTCCTGTACTTAGAGGCAAGGAAGGGTTTACATCCTAGTTCCAAGAGATGCTCGGAATACTGAAATGACTAGCGCAGGTATTACCTTAACTATGTGTATATGTATGTATGAAAATTGATTTGGGAATCCGTATGATCATGACTTGAACTGAACTGTTATATATTGACTGAAATCATTGAATGAGTAAACCCATGAACTCGAATTGTATACATGAATCAGTCATGTGTGAAACTTCTGAAATTGAGAGCCTATGTTAGTTTCGAAGAATGAACTCTTGATTATGAATTTACGAACGAATGCCTAAATGATAATTGATTTTAGACTCGTGTCTGCATATATATATATATGTCCTTGCTTATAATATTGTTGGAATTGATGGGGCTGAACTGTGATTAATAAACACTTTGAGACCTACTGCTTGATGTGAACTATATGTGCGACGCTTTGAACCCTTATGTCTAACAAATACCTATGCTATGGACAATGTTTGGACTTATATATGCATACCTTTGCTTGAGAATATTATTAGACTCGGGATGTACACATACATGACTATACCTTTGCTCAGAATGATTGATATGTTATTTGTTTTGATAACTTAACCATTGGGACTATGGCTCTGGGATTGTGACTAAGTAAAGACCCCGAGTGATAAACTTTAAACTGTGTACTCTGGTTGCTGAAGATTGACAAGACTATTTGACTAGACCAGCGAGCCTATGCTTTAGTGACTGTATGACCAATTTGAGGCTTCTACATAACAATTTGCTATTGTGTACCATCGAGAGACTTTATATGATATGCTGTTGTGTACCTTATGCCTACATGAAAGACTCATTTGGAAAATTGCTATATTGACTATGATGCTTACCTCTCGATATGAACAACTGCATGCCTGTGCATTTACTTGTAAACTTATTTGGAGAACACATTGTATATGACCTGAAACACTTCGACATGAACTATTGTGATGCATGACTCTGAGGTGATTTTGAGAACTGATGAACTTAGAACCACTGTAGAACTGTTGACTGTGTATCTAAACGAATGGAGTACGAACTATAGAACCAAATGTACTTTGTTTGAAGATGATGGGGATAGAACTTTTACCTGATTTGATCCGATAAAACTTTGCTTTGATGAGACCTTTGTTTAACTGATGGAACTTGCGTTTAATGACACACGCTTTGGACTTTTGTTAGATATGACCGGATGGAACTTTCTTCTGATGTGATCCGATAGGACTTTCATTTGATTTGGTCTGAGGAGACCTTTACCTAAATTGAGAATTATTATCTAATTTGATTACGTTATGGTGGGCCTACGAATTGCTTATGACCGAATGATCGGATTATGTTGCTACGGGAACTAATCAATTGAGGACTTGAATCAATTCTGGACACTAATGAAGAATGTGAACTGTCAATAGCAGACCATGTGATTATAAATAACTTTTAACCGTATGCCTATAACTGATTGGAAACACACGTAAATGGGATTATAGAATTTTGTAACTTATGCTCGGGGAATATAGGAATACTGTATACATGACATGTGGTTAATTGCTCCGGTATTACCGTTACTACCATGAACTTGTTTGAATAAGAGAATGATTGCTTTTGTGTTACTGCACTTCGAGACTGATGGGACTTGTTGACAACAGACTAGTTTGATTGTAAACTCTGACTATCTGGAAGTATATGTAATCAGTATGTTCTGTGAATGACTGCTTCTGTATTAAAACGTATTACAATCGAATCTGTGAAAACTGAGGCTGATGAATAGTAAATGAATGATTACTTCATAATTACATTTACTGCTATGGGGTTAATGCACGAATTTGCCTTGTATTCCTGATAACTTCAGAATGACCTGAATAACTGTGGTGGATTGTCGAATAGAATACTGAACTGACCAATGAACTGTTTAATGACTGGGAAACGAATCAAGTCTCTGTAACAAGTTACATGATGGGGGAAATTACTTATGAAAATGGAAACAGTGTGAACCTATGACGCCCGATAAGTATTTGATACAAGTAATGTGAGTAATAACCCTGTAAAGCTATGTTTGATTATGAGTATTTTCTGACTGAAATGATATGATCTGTTTTCTGAAATCCTATTTTATGAATCATGAATAAGTGTCCTTTTTTTTTTCTAAAATGTATTTGTGGCACCCTTAGTTCACTTGGCCCTTGCCCGGAGGTAATAATACCAAGGCCTATATTCACGTGGCCCTCGCCTGGGGGTAACAATACCATGGCTATTTGCGCAGAAGATATGGACCTTTATGGTTGTCGGTACCGACTATGCATGTGGGTCTCAAGACCAAGTTGTTATGATAGCAAATGGGTGTACCACGTATGATCTTATGCAAAATCCGAATATGAATTTGACAATGAAAATGAACATGCACGTGAATCTATTTTTTATCTGAAATCGGTATGTGCATAAGACTCTATTTTGATATGAACTCTAATCTCTGTGTATGATTTATGATTCTGTTTCTGGTACGGAGATAATGTCGAGATTAGGTTATGAACATAATTATGAATATGGTTATGCTTATGTTTTATAAGGAGTTGAAGTTTTATTTACGATGGCATCATGCCTTTTGATATAAGATAACTCAAGTTTGGAGGACTAAACTTCTTAAGGTGGGGAGACTGTAACAACCCCGATCCACAATTAGCTACTAATCCGTAATTAAGGATGTTAATTAAGTGGATAAAATAAATTAGGTGTTTATTATGTATTTTGCATGATCTTTGGCTTTCTATTTGTTACTTGCAGAAATATCTGTCTAGAACTCCGCTTTAATATGAAAATTGAAAGCCTTATCGGCATTCAAAACCGAAATTAGTTACATTAATGTGTTATTCGGAATTTTTAAAATCATATGGAAAATTTTATTAAAACTTAATTCAGTCTGATTCATTAAGTTGCGTTTGGCAAGCCTTATGTTCTAATTAATGTATATTAGCATCACAACTATATATATATGAGTTATAAGCTCATTTTGAGCTCAAGACCCTTCATCCTTTGAGTGGAAAAATCTAGTGAAACTTTCTAGAGAGAGAGTGAGTTTACTTTAGTGAGAGAAAGCTAAGAATTTGAAAGATTAAAGCTTGATTTTTGAAGATTAAGAAGAGAAGCTCTAAGATTTGCAAGAATTTGGCTTATTCAAGACTCTAGGTAAGGATTCAAGACTTAATTATGAGTTTAAGCCATCAACTAGATCAATTCAAGAAGAATTTGTAATTATGTACAAGAATTGGACTAAAGATGATGAATTTAGAGTTAATTCATACATGCATGCTTAGTTTAGTTTAATTTCATCATTTTGAACATGATTCATGTCATCCATGTTGAATTTCAAAGAATTTGGAATAAAAGTCCACATGCATGCATGAATATATAAAGTTTTACCATGTTGAGTTGAGCTTGTGCATTCAAAGTGTTATTGTGAATTGATTGGTACATGCATGTTTGAATTATCATGTTTCATCACTTGAATTCATGTTTTGAGAAGGAATTTCTTACATGCATGGAGCTTATGAGCTCAATTTTGTTAACTTCATAAGCTTTGGAGAAAAGAGTCTGAAGGATTTTACATGCATGCTTTGTTTCTTGAGTTTCAAGATGAATTATGAGCTTTTGGCAAACTCTTGGGCCATGATTTTATGAAATGATCCTTAATTCATCATATTTTACAAGTTTACTATGTTATCTCAAGTTTTGGGGCCCAAGAGATGTGTTTTGAAGAGTTGAATTCGAGTTTTGAGCTTGGTGATCAAATCTGGAAATTCCAGAATTTGCACCTACGCTTGAGCGTAGGAGTTCACGCTCGAGCGACCACTCTGAGTGCGTGCACTCCCGCTCGAGCGACAGAAGTCCGCTTGAGCATGAAATGTAAGCTCCCAAAAGTTTCATATCTTTGCAAATCACTCGAGTGAGGAAATCTACGCTCGAGTGACCATTCACATTTTGCATGTCCGCTCGAGCGGGGACCCTGTTTTCAGAAATTTGACCAATTGTTTTCCAATGCATTTTGGTATCTTCATTGCATCTTAGGCATTCCTAAGACTTAATTAAGCCATAGTAATGAGGTTATGGATTAGAAACACACTAAGAAAATGAATATACTAAGTTAAGAAATTGCAAGTGTGTGTTTTAAGCAATGTGATAAGAAAGAACAAGAATCAATGTAATGAAAGCTAAGCCGTGATGGCCACATGAATGCGTAATGATGAGTTATGTTGTGTTATGTATCTTGTGGTTGTAGGTCAAGACTCGAAGATTGATTGACCATTTACGAGAACCACTGTGAGTAACGTTATTGTGAAGATATATTCATATGACTTATGTTCCAAACGAAATTTGATAAGTTATGATTTCTGAAATGATGATTTATGTGAACGAATGTCCTATGTCTGAAATCTATTATGGCATCCATAGATAGTCCCAAGTCATGGAGGACGGCATGTTAATGCGAGTCCATGACCTATATGTGATTACGAGATCTCGTTAGCCACTTCATTATGATGATATGTGTTTAATCGATATCCGGAACCGATTACTCTAGTCGGAAGATGATATGTGATGTGTTCTATGGGATGTACCATTATTATGTTCAGATACGAGAATGATTATGCTATGATCTGTTTTACGCTTATGACATGTTCAGATTTCGTTCACTAACCTCTTTACCTTAATATTATTCACTGGCCTTTAGCTCACTGTATGTATATATATGTATAGGTGAGCATTTTGGAGATCGCGCCTGGAGGCTTTTGTCTGGATCTGCGTTCTATTGTCAGCCAACCATTGCGCCTCACGTGGAGGTTCCTGAAGTGTCATGTGTTAAAGTTCTGGTTGTTTCTATGTATATGACTTGTTTGTTTCGTTGGCTGTACTTAAGATGCTATTGTGTGTGGATATAATGTATGATTGACTGTTGGTTATGCATATAAAGTTTAAAATATTCAATCTTATATAAGTCAGCACAGCTCATTGGACAATTATATTTATGTATTTGCTTCCACTAGCTCCTTAATCATGTTTATCAATTCAGAGGCCTTCGGTAATCCAAGGATTACTGGCCGGTTACGATATTGAACCTATAGGGGCGGGTTTGGGTTGTGACATCCACAATCCCCTTTGGATCTCAATCATTAATGGTGTGGGCCCTAAGCATACATGAGTGGGTCCCACACATACATTAATAGTTAAAATCCAAAGAAAATTGTGGGAGTCTCCAAAAAAAAAGGAGTCCCAAGCATTTTTCATAGTATACAACAAACAATCAGGTGCATTGAATTCCCAATAGGTTGGTCTAATGGGTGCAATTTAAGACCTGGGGGTGTGTTCCCTCCAGGTCTCGGGTTCAACTCTCATTAAGTGTTATCAACTCCTTCGGGGCATGCCGGTGAGTTCTATCCAAGATTTGCCCGATCCATGTGGTGGGAAAACTTTGTATTGGTCTCGAAATTAGTCGAGCTTCACGTAAATTGGTCTGGACATTCAATCATTAACACAAAAATAAAAAAATTAAGTGAATTAAAATACACTAATTAGGTGACGACATGTAAATATAATCAGAATTTTATATAATATAATTTCCATTTTGGCCCAGGCACTCAGTCATTAACACACTCACAAAAAATTTAAAAAACACACAGTCACAAAAAATAAAAATAAAAATAAAAATTAGGTGAATTGAAATACACTAATTAGGTGAAGACATGTAAATATAATCAAAATTTTATATAATAAATAGTTTCCGTTCTTGGACAATCCTATTGAGTTGATGATTTAAATACCTACAATAACAAAAAAAAAAAAACTAGGGTAAAATGTACTAGAAATCAAACCAAACCAAATCAAAGAAGTCTAGTTAGTTCAATTTTTCGATCTATAAGTATTCTGTGCATCCCATGACAATCAATGTTTTTCTCTCTGACTGATACATTATGTTCGTGACTGATATTTTTTTGGCTATAAAAATAATAATAATAGTATTGTATTATAGAAATAAAAAATTAATTAAATGACAGAACAGAAAGAATGAAAAGCATTGATTAACATTGTATGTGGTTGAGAAATTTAGAAAGAAATTTTAAAAAAAAAAATGTGTAAAATTAGATAAAATGTATATTTTATTTACATTTTATTTATTTTTTTCTTTTTATTTTTAGATTTTTTTATAGGATTGGCTCCCACTATTATGACTAGTCCTTCATGTCATTTCGTCCTCTTTGTTTTCAACCTCCCTATTTTCTTTAATAAAGTAAAAACAAAAGAGTTTGTGAAGAGAAAGTCTACCTATTTGTTTACTCACCAACAACTCCGTCATCACTGTCTCACTAGAGTAAAATTAGGAATCATGACATTAGTACATTACTATAGCATACTAAAAAATCACTTTTACCCCAATCTCTTGTCACTAACCGTGGAATTATTGCAATTGGCATAATGTTTGATTAAAGTGCCTGAAGACGACCTTTTCAATGACATTACTTTAATCTAATGGCTATAGTTTAGCTTATAAAAATTAAAATTTAAAGAAAAAAAATGCACGAAGATAAGTGAGTCAACTAAAAAAAAAAAACAGAAATGAGGAGTGACCGTTTGTTTAGGAGTTTAGATTTTGGGTATTGATATGAAACATCAACCCTAATTCAATATGATGATGGGTGTATGCTCTTTTGCTTGAAAGAGTATAAATTGATTTGTGGTTTGATGGAGGAGGTTTTATTTATTTATTTATTTTTCTAAGTGAGGTGCAAGTGGCATGTGTCAAAGGTTAGCCAAAAAAGAAATAAAAATTCATTAGTAATAAAAATTTATTTCACCTTTTTGACTGACCAAATCCTTGTTAACATGTATATTAATAAATTTAAAAAAAAAATAAAAAATAAAAAAATAAAAGAAAAGAAAAAAGATGAGTACACCATTACTAAAGTAAAATTCAACAGGTTAAGGGCATAATGAACATGCTTAGCAAATTACGTAACAGTTGCACCTTTCATGGATAACACTTAAGCCTCGTTTGAGAACAGATTTTTTTTAGTAATTTTTTGATTTTTTTGTATGGGTTGTTGGTTTTTTAATTTTTTAGTAACTTTTTAAATTTTTGACTAAAAAGTCACTTGCCAAACGAGGCCTTAGACCTAACTTTTCTTCTTACTGATAAAAAAAAAGGGTCAGAAATTGGAACGCTGTTGTTTTCAGTTTCCATCTTTTTTCACTTGAATGCTAAAAATAGCATTTTTTTATTGAAAAAAAATATATTTTATAAAATTTTACGTTCATATAAACGTCAATTATACAACTTATTTTAATTATGTAATTTTTTTTATCCAAAACAATAATGTAATTTCTTTGTTACTAAGTTACGAAGTTACTGGCTAGTGATAGTGTGGTTTGACAGCTGTTAGAAGAAGTTGTGGTTGTAATTGAAAAACAAAGCTCAATTCAATTTATTTTTTTATTTTTTCCACTAAACATGTTTATTATGCCCTTGAGCTAGGGTTGAACTCGAGCTCAGGCTTTGGGGTGAGCCTGGGGTGGGACTAATTTTTTATTATTATTTATTTTTATCAAACATAGCTTGAAAATGATATTGGATCTCGGGTAGGCTTGATAGACCAGGCCTTGAGTGAGCTGGTGGGTTGGGTCCCAAAACACACGGCCTAGGTCCAAGACTATGGTCATGGACTAGAATCGAGCCTGGCTACTCTGGATTGCGAGCGGATTTCGAGTGGGGCCGATTTTACACCCCTACTCACATTGTAGAGGAAGTGCTTTGGCCACCATCATGTTAATGATACCAACTAGTAGGGGTGTGTGCGGTGCAGTTTGGGTGTTTTGAGAATAAAATTACAAATCGAATGGCGGATTGGCGGATTAGCAGATTGACAAATTACAGTTTGGACGATTTTTTACGGATTGACGGATTGAAGAATATTTTAACTAATAATACATTTGCATAATATATAACCCTAATTTGTATAATATTTTTTGTATATATAACACGAAGTAATTTTATATAATATGTTACATGTATATAACTACTAATTTGTAATAAATTTTATATCTTAAATCTTTTTCACACTCATTTTTACACTGATATTTCATTAGAGGTTAAAAAAAAATATATGTATTAACTATAATGGAGCGGAGAGGTTTAGAAGACGGATTATAAATTTTAAAGTTTAAACCGCGATTAGCAGTTAGAGTAGTGCGGATTGATGCAAATCGGTGTGATTTTAACTGATTGGACGGTATTTTGCACAGTCCTACCGACTAATATAGGAAGAAGTGCATTGAAATGCATTTAGGGCATCACTTACCATAGATCACATGGAGGGTTTTGTTTGTTTTTTTTTTTAATATTTTTTTATTTAAATATATTTAAAATAAAATTTACTAAATTATAATTATAATAATATGTAACGACCCCGATCCATAATTAAATTCTAATCCATAATTAAGGATGCTAATGAAGGGATTAAAATAAATTATGCGTTACTATGTGTTTTGTATGTTATTTGGCTTTCTATCTATTACTCGCAGTAATATCTGTCAGGAATTCTGCCTTGATTTGAAAATTAGAAGCCTTATCGATATCCGAAACTGAAATTGGTTACATCAATATGTTATTTGGAATTTTTAGAACACTTTGGCAAATTTAATTAAAAATTGATTCAGTCTGATTCATTAAGTTGCGTTTGGCAAGCCTTATATTCTAATTAACGTATTATAACATTACAACTATATAAGTGGGCCTTAAAGTCGTTCTTGAGCTCAATTCTCTCATTTCTTAGTGCCAAAATCTGAGTTCATACATCCAAGAGAGAGAGAAACTCCATTTTTGAGAGAGAAAGTGTAGATTCAAGGTAGAAGTTGAAGATTTTGCTAGAGTTCTTCAATATTGTGCAAGAATCTATTTAATTCAAGACTATAGGTATGAATTCAACCCCCAATTTATGAATCTAAGTTATCAACATGAAGATTATGTGTTTAACTGTGTAATTGAGCTTAGAATGAAAAATTAGGTTACCATTCACATATGCATGCTCATGTAGGTATTAAATCATCATGTTAGCTATGAGCTTCATCATTTGTGTTGAATTTGGAGGATGAAATGTACATGCATGTATATTCCACCAAGTTTTGTAAGTCAATTCCATGTTTTTGAAGTCTTGAAAAAGAATTTGGAAAAGAAGTACACATGCATGCATGTATATATAAAGTTTTACCATGTTGAGTTGAGCTTGAGCATTCAAGGTGTTATTGTGAATTAATTGGTACATGCATGTTTGAATTATCATGTTTTGAACCTTGATTTCATGTTTTGAAAAGAAATTTCTTACATGCATGGAGCTTATAAGCTCAATTTGCTAACTTCATGAGTTTTGGAGAAAAGAGTTTGAAAGGTTTTACATGCATGCTTTGTTTCTTAAGTTTCAAGATGAATTTTGAGCTATTGGCAAGCTCTTGGGCCATGATTTTATGAAATAATCCTTAATTCATCATATTTTGCAAGTTCACAAATGTTATCTCAAGTTTTAGGGCCCGAGAGTTGAGTTATGGAGAGTTGAATTCGAGTTTTGAGCTTGGGAGTACAATCTGGAAATCCCAGATTATGCTTTCTGCTCAAGCGGCGGATTCTCCGCTCGAGCGACCACTCTGTGACCTTACACGTCCGCTCGAGCGACCAGAAGTTCGCTCGAGCGTGAAATGCAAGCTCCTAGAAGTTTCATGTCTTTGTAGACCGCTCGAGCGAAAGAAGTTGTGCTCAAGAAACCACTCACATTTTGCATGTCCGCTCAAGCGGAAACCCTGTTTTCAGAAATTTGACCAAGTGTTTCAACTCATATTTTGGCATCCTCATTGCATCTTAGGCATTCCTAAGCCTTAATTAAGCCATAGTAATGAGGATATGATTTAGAGACACATTAAGAAAGTAATGTACTAATTTATGAAATTACAAGTATTTGTGTGTCTTGAACAATGCGTTAAGCAAAAACAAGAAACCTATGTAAAGAGCTAAGCCATAATGGCTATGTGAATGTGTAATGATAAGCTATATTTCTGTTATGTACTTTTGTGTTTGTAGGTTAATGCTTGAAGATTGATTAACCGTTTATGGGAGCCCACTGTGAGTAACGTTATTGTAAAGATATGTTCATATGAATTATGTTCTAAATGTGATTTGATAAGCTATGATTTATGAAATGGTAACTGTTTACGTAAACAAATGTCCTATGCTTGAAATCTGTTATGGCATCCATAGATAGTCCCAAGTCATGGGGGACGGCATTAATGTGGGTCCATGACATATATGTGATTACGAGATCTCGTTAGCCACTTCAATGTGGTGATATTTGTTTAATCAGTATCCGGAACCAATTACTCTAGTCGAAATCGATTACTCTAGTCGAAAGACGATATATGATATGTTCTATGGAATGTACCATTATTATGTTCAGATATGAGAATGATTATGTTATGATCTGTTTTATGATTATGAAATGTTCGGAATTCGTTCACTAACCTCTTTACATTGATGTTATTCACTGGGTTTTAGCTCACTATGTGTATATATATGTATAGGTGAGTGTTTTGGAGATCAGGCCTAAAGACTTTTGTCTGGATCTATGTTCTGTTGTTAGCCAACCATTGTGCCTTACGTGGAGGTTCGGGAAGTGTCACGTGTTATAAGTTCTGGTTGTTTCTATACATAAGACTTGTTTGTTTTGTTGGTTGTACTTAAGATGCTATAATGTGTGTGGGTATAATGTAAGAATGACTTTTGGATGTGTATATAAAGTTTTAAATATTCTGTTCCATATAAGTCAACACAGCTTATTGGACAATTATATCTATGTTTTTGCTTCCGCTAGCCCCTATTTTGTGATTCTATTTCAAAGGCCTTCGGTAATCCCAGGATTACTGGCCGGTTACGATGCTAAACCTATAGGTGCGGGTTTGGGTCGTAACATAATAAAAATTTAAAAATATTATATAATTAATATAATAAAACTCTCAAAGTAAGAGAAACAAAATTCAAATAAATATACGAAAAGTAAAATTCATACGAAAATGAGATAATTCAAATCACTGACCTCTTAATATGACACAAAGTTCTTATCAAACCAATTAGTGTAGGAACAATCTTTTGTATAAAATAAAAACTTGAAACTAAATCAAATAAATAAAAATAAATTACTTTCAGAATTTATTTACCGATATGAAAAAATACAAAATAGATCAAGTCAAGTGTGTGACACTCTGTCCTTAAGACAGATTCGTCCAGCTTCGGTGCTTACGGATAAATGACGTCTATCTCTCATGATAGAATAATCTACACAAATTGTAGTAGCACTCCAAACAATTTGTACGGCGAACAAAAACCTGTGTTCTATACTCTTCAAATTTTTCCTAAAATAATATGAAGAATAAATTGATGCAAGAGAGCAAAAAACGGAAAGAAACAAGTGAATTTTGGATCAGGAAATCTGCTGGAATGGTCCAGGTATTTATAGGCCTGAATAGGTCTGAAATTCAAACCGAACAGGCAGGTTTTTGAATTCAACAGGTGAAAACAGTTTTTGGACAAATAACTACTGGACAGTTTCAAATCTGTTTGAACAGATAATTGCCTGGGCAATTGCAAACCTATCTGGAAGAAAGTGACTTTGTCCAGAATTGCTAGGCAGTTTAGAGCAGTTTAAACAGATGGAAATTGGACCAGAAGAGGCACAGTTTTGGACAGAAGAAATTAAATTAATTTTGTTCAAAAATTTAAATAATTTCCCAGAAGAATTTTTAGAAAAATTCAAATAAATTTGGTCCAAAAAATTAATGTTAGAACTGACCTAACCCATAACTGGCATGGCACAGCGAGGCGCGTGTAGTGGTTTGGGCCAAGGTTCACTTTGTCCATAACTCCTCCCTTCTACAAACTTGGAGTGCCCCTTGGGGCCCAACCCAAGTGTTGCCACCTAGAGCTTATATGCATACACAAGCTCTCTTTAAGTTTCAATGCGGGACAAGCCTTTCAATGTGGGACAAGCCTTACAAGAAAACCCACATTTTATTCTTTAATTGTCCATTCCACGAACTCGAAAACGATGTTAACTTCTCATTCACTCATAAATGATTTTGACAGAACACGTCGCCTCTTTGGACCCACCCCAAAAGACGTATGGGCCCGACTCAAGTTTGAACTCAAAGTTGACACAAAATAAGCCTATAAAATCATAAATTCCAACAATTAGTCCTGTTGATTGGCCCAATATAGCATTGTACATGGTTGGATGGCTATATAATAAAACAACCAAAGTTTCAATAAGGCAACATTTATCATATTTTTGTATTATCTTATAATATTATCTTACTAGTCAACATAATATTAATATTACAAATCACAACACTCACGGTTATTTTCAATAATAATTAAACTAACACATCAGTTGATAAGATAAAATAGTATTAATAAATAGTAGGGGTGGGTAACGATTTATCCAAACCGCCCAACCCGCATATAAATAGGCGGTTTCGCAAACATAATACGGGCAGATGCAGTTTCAAATATGATAAATTTGCGACACTACAAGAAATTACACTTTTCGTGATCAACGTTTTTTGTCACGAAAAGTGCCATATTTGGTCACTAAAATCTTTTCGCGACCAAAAATGTGTTGGTCGCGAGTTGGTCACTAAAGCCTCGTAACAAATAGTTTTCTGCGACCAAAGTTATAGTTGGTCGCTAAAAGGGACCATTGGCGACCAAATAATTGGTCGCGGAAAGTCCAATCCATATTAGCCAAAAGGTAACTTTTAGTGACCAAAGTTCTAGTTGGTCGCCAAAAGTCAGCGCCTTCACACAAAGAAAAATATTCTTTTGCGTTGCCATGCGCCCAATCCACTCCGTCAATAATATGCTTGTTGTTCACATATGGCAAAGAAAATATATAACCCATAAAAATTGGGTTATCTATTATTTCATAAAACCTTCAATGCCTAAACAAAAAATAAAATGTAATTACAGTAGTACCTGTTTTTTTTTTAATTTATCCCACCATAACTTTCCGCGACCAACTTATTTTTTGGTCGCCAAAAAGTGATCTTCCGCAACCAAAATTTGTAGTTAGTCACCAATAGTTAAGTCATTCGCGACCAACTTATTTTTTGGTCACCAAAAGGTGATCTTCCACGGCCAAACTTTGTAGTTGGTCACCAATAGTTAAGTCATTCGCGACCAACTTATTTTTTGGTCGCCAAAAGGTGATCATTCGCGACCAACTTATTTTTTGGTTGCCAAAAGATGACCTTCTGCGACCAGATTTGTATTTGGTCGCCAAAAATTAGCTATTAGCTACCAAAAAAATTGTGGGTCGCGAAAACAAATCCATCAGCGACCAAAAAAATTTTAGTCGCAGAAAGTGGACTATTTGCGACCAACTGAAAATAGGTGATCGCCAAAAGTGTTTTTTCTTGTAGTGCGGGTTGCGGGCGGATCGCAGGTTAAACCCGCAACCCGCAAAAACCGTTCGCACTATAATTATTATTATTATTATTATTATTTTTTATATACCAACTTTGTAACTTTAACAGGAGCACCAATATGTTCTCTATGACACTAGGATCCTTATTTTTAAGTATTTCTCAACTTTCTTAATGTTGAAGAATTATCAAGTCCTAAACTTGGTTTCTTATATGATTTTCATTGGTGACTCATCCACTTTTTCCTAATAAAATTTTCCTCCTCGTGGTCGACGGAACTTCTAGTTTGATTATTGATTACTGAACTGGCAATTCTAATTGAGTACAACCTTTAATGCATTGATATACATTTTTTTCATGGCGAAAATGCTAGTGTAGGGTCTCTTTGTTTTGGGTACTTTCATTTAATGCATTGATATTCAATTTTTATTTGTAAACTCATCAGAAAATTGCTGTCGAATGATCACAAATATATAAAATGAATCTGATGCCTAAATTCCATGGGAAAAAAAAAACTCAAAAATTAATTTTAAAGAAAAAAGTGTAAACCTCAAACCGCCCGCACATCTGCAAACCCTATCCGCACACCAAACAAAAATTAATTTATTTGTAATGACTTGTTCTTTCCTTTTCTTTTACAAGATATTAGTTAGTATATTAGTAGTTAGACTAATGTCTCCTTATAAATTCAAACTTAAAATTTCACTCACCAAACATCTAAATACCCTTTGTTAATCCATTTTTGTTTGAAAAAATTAAAGACCATCGTCTTGTCATAGTTGCGAAATTGTTAGAACTTAGAAGTCATTGGTCAACGAGAGTAGTTGAACATGATATATGATGCCATTTTTGAATTAGTATTAAAATGACTTAGGAGTAACCATAAATTTTAAGCCAGGAAGACAATCACATATAAGACAACTTTTATAAAACTTTATAAAGTATAATGACATGTGCGTTGTAATTCATTCATAAAAAATAATAATTTTTTTATGAAAAATAAAAAATAATAACTATTTTTGGTGGGTAAAAGATATAACTAGATCCCACTAAAAAGTTTATTTTATTTTATTTATTTACATATTATTGGCGTATTTTTCCTACGAAGGAAAATATCATAAATGCGAGCGTACCAGCAAGGATTGAAAAATCCTTACAGATTAAATTCAAACCAATTATCAAGCAATTGTGTTGACGGTTCTTTTGCCTCAATGAAGAGGACTTCAAAATTGCCAAATGTAGAGAAAAGAAAAATTAAAAGAAGAATGAGGGAGACGGAGAAAGACGATTGAGTGAACAATAAAAGTAATAATTACTTATCTCTACTCCTATGCTTCGAAAATGAAGTGCATAAAATGCTTTGAAAAGGAAATGCTGAAAATAAATGCTTCGAAATATAAATCTATGTTAAACTGCTCCTAAGATAAGGAAAATAACAAGAAATATTGAAATCAATTGTCTTTGATTATGAATTCTGGCTCTTTTACAATGTAGCCATGAATGGCTATTTATAGGTAAATATTTGTAGGAAAAAACTTCCAGCAATAACTACTCAATAACCACCTAAAACTACCCACGCTTCCATCTTCATTCCCACAATGCCACGTATCCCTCCATGTCTTTATAACTTCCTTTAACCTCCAATTCATGCTCCATGTTCTCCACTTTATTCTCCATCATCTTTTCACATTTCATAACTTATCATAACCTCCAAATGAGTAAGAGGATGCCACATGTCCTGCAATTATATAAATAATAAATAATAATAAAAATTACAGATTTATGGTACCAACATTACCCCCGCGGCCCTTAAAAATGATGTTTACTTGAATTTTTGAAGGGTCGAACCAAGTACATGACTAATCTGAGCAATAAAGTGCTTCGAATAATATCAATAAAGTGCTTCAAATGATATAATAGCACCAATAAAGTGCTTCAAATGAACATGAAATTATGACTAGATGTTGCGAATTATATATATACGCATTGAAGGAATATTATTGCAGAAAAGCTTCGAAGGATAACCATATATTTTCAAGGCAAAGCCAATGATTCACCTTAGCAAACTGTTAGACATGCTAAATAGCCAGCTTCGAATGTGGTATAGAGGACCCAAATCATCATTCGAAGGTCGAAAGTGCTAACAAAGAACGAATTACATTCTTAGAAATACTCGGCAAAGCTTCGAAGGTTCACAACCATCACTATTTTTTCGTTGAAGCTGTTGTTGATGCAAGATGGAGTGCTTCGAAGCTTACAAAATTATGACAAAAGGGCTTTCGAAGCAACTCTTGGCCAACGTTGTGGTTATTCAAATTTTGTATGTTTCGGTTCACACATAATTAATGAAAATATTAATTTTATGCTTTAAACCAATTATTAATTCTCCGAAGACACCAAAACCGTTGTTCTTCGAACCAACTTTTGTAGAATACTAGTTACATTTTCATGTAACAAATGGCTATAAAAATGGTTATCAATAAAGCCAATAATTATCATGCCAAAAATAGGCATTATTTGATAATTAATTAATTGTCATTTTACATATATTTGAAGGGAGGTACACATTTAAGAAGTTTTCTCGTCCCATGTTACATTTCGAAGGTGTTTATTGATGACAAAACCGCCCTTCGAAAGTCACTTATGTTACTAAAGGATCAAAGTCGTCCTTCGAAAGTGCTCACGACATCTCTTCGAATCAAATCCAAAGAGTTAGATTACTATGAAATTAGTTTGGCATTTTAACTAGCCATTAATGGCTATAAAATGATATTTCAATGAATAACATGCTTTGAAGTGTCTTGAGACATGTTTCGAAGGTAACCACAAAACCAAATGGTGATGGTTTTATGGATCAACTAATAACAATATTTTTGGTTCAATATATTGCAATAACGAAATATTATTTGTTAGCCATTCCATCAAAGTCAACGTTTGATGTGATCCACAAATCCAAAATGGATTTCGAACAACAAAAGTCATGGTATAGTGTGACCATGAAAATTTATACTTTTTGACACTTTGAAAAATGTCAAAAATTTTGAATTCATGAACAGTGGCTTGTTCATTATTCTTGACCATGTTTGTTTTAAAAACATGACTTTTGCCAAATTAATTTTCATAATTATTTGGCAAAGTGAGTTGTTTTTCCATGTTAGCCATTAATGGCTTATGAAAATCACCCATGGATATGTTATTTTCATGATGTTAGCCATTAATGGCTTATGAAAATCACCCATGGATATGTTATTTTCATGACTTGACTCTCTAAAAATTGGTTTTGAGACCCCCCGAGTCATGCATAGAACATCATTCTTAGCCAAATTTAGCTCAAGAACATGCTCTTTCATTATGTTAATTTCATAATTTGGCTCTTTAAAAACGGACTCTTGAACCCCCTGAGCCATTGATGAAATCAACTCTTTGCTTTTGCTATTTTTAACCATGAAAAAATTCTGAAAAAATTCACCAATTTCGGCCATTAAAGCCTCAGTTAAAGACTTGGTAGTAAGAGTTGATAACTCATCATTCCATTGGTGAATTTCCATATCAAGTTGATGAATTTCTCTAATTAAATGGTATCTTTTTTCTTCCACCAAATAATATTGTAAGGGATGAAAGTTTATTTCATCAAAAAAATGGATCTCTTCTTAAAGATCCAAATTTTTTTGTTTACGCCAATAAATTTCATCTAGGCTATTTGAAATGGACAAATCCAATTCATTTTTCATTTCTTACACTTGACGTCCCACCGGGCATGCCAAAAATTATTAGCTTATTTTTCCTACGAAGGAAAATATCATAAATGCGAACGTGCCAGCAAGGATTGAAAAATCCTTACAGATTAAATTCAAGCCAATTATCAAGCTATTGTGTTGACGGTTCTTTTGCCTCAATGAAGAGGACTTCAAAATTGCCAAATGTAAAGAAAAAAAATTAAAAGAAAAATGAGGGAGACAGAGAAAGACGATTGAGTGAACAATCAAAGTAATAATTACTTATCTCTACTCCTATGCTTCGAAAAGGAAGTGCATAAAATGCTTTGGAAGGAAATGCTGAAAGTAAATGCTTCAAAATATAAATCTATGTTAAACTACTCCTAAGATAAGGAAAATGACAAGAAATATTGAAATCAATTGTCTTTGATTATGAATTCTGGCTCTTTTACAATGTAGCCATGAATGGCTATTTATAGGTAAATATTTGTAGGAAAAAACTTCCAGCAATAACTACTCAATAACCACCTAAAACTACACACTCTTCCATCTTCATGCCCACAATGCCACATATCCCTCCATGTCTTCATAACTTCCTTTAACCTCCAATTCATGCTCCATGTTCTCCACTTTATTCTCCATCATCTTTTCACATTTCATAACTTATCATAACCTCTAAATGAGTAGGAGGATGCCACATGTCCTGCAATTATATAAATAATAAATAATAATAAAAATTGCAAATTTATGGTGCCAACACATATATAATAAGATAATGAGTTGAACATTGAAAATTATGTTTTGCTAGATGCACAGGTATTGAGACTTTCTATTCTTTGTTTTTACATTCATTATTCTTATATTAAAAAAGTTTCTTAGTAAATTCATGCATAATGTAGTTCTAGCCACAGGAAAGTTAGAATTTACTAGTAAATTAAATATTAGTTAATGATGATGTAGTTCTCCTGAAGAGAGATGGGTCGGGCTGGTCTAAGCTTCCAACAGGTCTGCTAGCCCCGAAGTCCATGGAGCGCACCTGCAAAAAGGATCAAAGAGGGAGGTAATCCCCCGTCAGATCCTCCGACGATCAAGTTAGAATTGAAGAGATTGACTGTGTAAGGAGAATGGAGAGGGGAAGTGAAAAACTTAACTTTTGATGTGTCTCGGAAACTTCCTTATGTCCTTTGCTCATCATTTCCTTGTCTATTCCAGCCTATCGTGTTGGCCGAAAGTCTATGTTCTAACTTGCATTGTTCATGGTGAGTCTGTATATTCCGACGTGAGAAGGTTGTCGCATTTAATGCTGTGAGAGCCTCATTAATGGCTGATGTGTGGTGCAATAAGTTTGCAGGATCTTTGTCTGCTTATGTGTCTAGGCCCCTGTTTGGCAAGTGTTTGAATGTTATTGGTCCTGGCCTAATATTGATGTTACTGGGCTTTGGTCTCAAGAATGTCGTCTAGGCCCTGATCCGTGGGTTGGGCCCTCCTAGGTTAGGCCCTCCAGGGTGCCCATCAGTATCAGTAGTCCTCCATTCTCGAGAGCAACTTTAGTCCAACAAAGGGAATAAGAAAGGTAGTGGGGAGGGGTGGGAAGCGATCAAGCGGCGAGGTTGTCGACCATAGGGAGGGCTGACTGCAAGCGATTAGGAGGAAGGCCGACTGCAAAGGTGGCCGATCAGGATGGCCGAACGGGAGGAGGGCCAACCACAAAGGTGGCCGAGCGGAATGACCGAGCGGGAGGACGGCCGACCGCGAAAGTAGCTGAGCTAAATGGCCGACCGGGAGGAAAGCCGACCGCAAAGGTGGCTGATTGGGATGGTCGAATGGAAGGAAGGCTGACCGCGAAGGTAGCCGAGCTAGATGGCTGACCAGGAGGGGGGCTAACCGCGAAAGTGGCCGATCGGGATAGCCGAATAAGAGGAGGGCCGACCGCGAGGGTGGCCGAGTAGGATGGTCGATCGGGAGGTGGCCCAACTGCGAAGGTGGTTGAGCGGGATGGCTGACTAGGAGGAGGGTCGAGAAAAGAGTGACGGGGCACGAGACACGAGGGGGTAAAAGCACGTGCTGATGTGAAGTGGAATAGACGGGGAAGAGGAAAGAGAATTAGTAAGGCGATGAAAGGATCGTGGCCATACACGTGGTACAACAAGGACCGCCGAGGAGGGAGACGAATAGGGTGTAGGAGGGGAAGGGTTTGGGAAAGTGGGTTGTTGAAAAGGCGGGGGTTTAATTGGTATGTGAAATTTCAAACTGCCGAATTTTAATCATGATCCTTGGGGGATAGGTAAACCTTGGGCTTTTGGACTTGTGCGTTTTACTTATTTGATTGGAAAAAACCAGCGAATTCCAGATTTAAGTGACTTCATCGCAGGAGATTCGCTTGTCTAGCATATTGCAAATTTTCTGGATCCTGCAACTGAAGCAATAGTGAGAAACGTGAAGGAGATGGCACAACACAAAGTGCCAGCCATGGGAGTGGATGCATTGGGGGAGGATGATTGGGTGGAGTTGGCGGAGCAGTATAGGGCGGGAAGGGGGGTAGAGAATGGGGCGGAGCGGCCAGTGTGGCCCTTGGGGTTGACAATGATCTCGGCGGTGTAGTCGATTAGTCAAGTGGCGCCAGACCATTGGCATATGAAGGCGGACAAGTGCACTCTGACAGCAGAGGATCGGGAGGAGTTACGTAACAAATATCAAATTCTGGCCGACATAGAGTTAAGCTTGCCGACGACAAAGGAGAGGACGTCGGATGCGCGACCAACAGAGTTTGCACTGTGTGAGGAGGCGCTGCGTGGAGGCTAAGGTTGCCCCTTCCACGGCTAGTGGAGGATGTGTTAAACCGTCTGGAGGTGACCCTAGGGCAGCAGATGCCGAACGTGTAGAAGATACTGTTCGCCTGTGCCATCGTGTGGTCACGAGCGATTAGGGGGAGATGATGACGGTGGATGAGTTTTTCTCCTGCTACAAGGCATCAAGGCAACAGGAGACGTAGGTGACTTTACAGGCCATAGCTGGAAGGGGATTGGTGGTGGGACTTCCGTCATCGGTGAAGGGTTGGCAGCCAAAGTGGTTTTTTGTGTCGGCGAGTGGCGGAAAAAAGGCGCATACAATTTGGAAAGTCCCCACCAAGTCCTGGGAGCCGAAGTTAGACGCCGATGCGGAGAATATGGTGAAACGGGTGAAGGATTGGAGGGAGATAAAGGGACTGAAATGGGATGACCTTGTCCAGCCCTCAGCCCTGTTCACCCTGAATCTAGGGCCGCAACCAGTCGAAGGAGATCTGACGCCGGAGGAAATAGAGGTAAGAAGGAAAGCTTAGAAAGAGGAGGACAAACGAGCTTTTGCAAAGGCGAAGAAATATAAAGAGAAAAAATTAGGCCCAGTGCCAAAGGTGGCTATGAAAAGGTCAATCAGACCACGCCCCAAGCCATTGAGAGAGAAGGACCTGACCAACTTTGTCCCTTTGAGGGTGCCATTCCATCCGTTGAAGTAAAGAAGAGATAGGATGGTGGAAACGGTGTTGAAGAAAAAGAAAATGAAAGTGGATGCAGAAGTGGGAGGGAAGGACCAGTGAGGAAGAAGGCAAAGGAGGAGGTAATGGAGTTGTCCCCAAATCGGGAGGGGGGGAGAGGCCTGGGCTGAGGTGGGAGCGGAGGAATGTGTGGTCAAGTTATCAAGATGCTAAGTGGTAAATGAATCGGGCGGTCCAAAGGAGTTGGAAGAAACCGATCAGTCAGTTGAGTTGTCCTCCAAGGATGTGCCGTTACAAGAGCTGCCACAAGTCAGGAGCCGAGGGAAGAGCAGGCGGGTGGAGAAGAGACCAACGCTGCGCTGAAGACTGCCATGCATCATATTCGCACGGTGGTCGGCTGCTTGGTGGAAGATGGGGGCGAAGCCAGGGTCGTAGTAGACCGACTGTTGGGGGTCGTAGAGGATGCGGCCGTATGGAGTATGGCCCAAGTTACAGAGATTGACCTCGTGAGAGGGTTGTGCTCGGTGTAAATGAAAGCAGCAACCCTGGCAGCGGCCCTACTGGACAAGGCGGTGAGGGTAAATATGGAGGCAGAGCCGCTGAAGGCCCAATTGGAAGAAGTGCGGGCGCAATTATAGAACCTAAGGCAGAGACGGCGGGCTAGAGAAAAGCAGCACGTAGTGCCTGTGCGAAAGGGCTGGCATATGCGTAGAGAGCAAAGAAGATGGAGGTTTTGTCAGTGGTACAGGAATACTTAGCCGAGCACACCAGTGTAAGCCAAGCTGAGGTCGCCTCCGAGCTCGCAGTCGCCAAAGCTGAACTGGAAGTGGTGGGCCACAAGGCGATAGCACTGGAGTTTGAGCCGGTGGGCGAACAGAAGAAAGTAGGCAAAGTCCAAGAAACCTACAACACTGCCAAGGAAAGGTTGGAAGAGGCAGTCACCAACAATGAAGAGTTGTGTGACCAAGCCCTAAAAGACTAAGAAGAAGCAGATGTGTGCATTGCGGAGTTGGAGAAGGCCTTGGGGGAGGAAAGGGCCAAGGCAGCAGAGTTAACCAGGATAATAGCGTCTGAGAGGGCGGTGTAGACACCCCATTTTTGACCGACCTTAAGACTCAGACATCACCAACTGAGCGCTTGGTGATGTTGCATATTGTGCTCGTTCTGAGGTTGCGGAGTCTCGGCTGCGAGCCTTGCCTCCGGACTTCGGGGCTCTTTTGTGCTTTGCCTCGGTTTGCGAATCGGGTCCTGTTTTCTCTTCCCAAAGGGAGGGAGAGGTCTCATAGACCATCTCTCAGTGGCCGTAGGCTACGCTTCGTGGTCGTAGGCCATTTTTCCCGTTTGGAGCCCGGTTTCCAGTTTTTCGGAGCCGTCAGCCGTGTGCCTCGGTTCGGGACCGCTTAACTACTTCCATTTGCTCTGGTTTTTGGCACACCTCTTATTTCCTCTCTTTAGAGGGACACTGTGGTCATACGCCACTTCTGGTGCCTAACAGCCTGTTTTCGGGGCCTCGGACTGCGCATTCTGGCCCCCGAACCCTCGTTTTGCATCTGTCTTGGTCCATTTTTGGTAGGGACCCTATTTTCATTGCTAGGGAGGTGGTAGGATGGTGGGAGGCCACCGTTTCCCCTGAAAAACTAGTTTTCTCATTTTCTCTCTCCAAAAGCCAAAAGCCGATTTTTTTGACAGAAAGCTGATTTTTCTCACTTTTGAGCCACAATTTCTGATTTTTCACACCATCATTGTGTTGTGCTCATCTGGGAGGCCACCAATATGGGTAGGCCGACTAGTAATTCTTCTTGACCCTTTTGAACCCCTCTAAAAAA
>NW_021024503.1:66400-166638 GCF_004153795.1 Camellia sinensis | reverse complement strand
TCAAAACCATTTATGAGTGAATGGGAAGTTGACGTCGTTTTCAGATTCGTGGAACGGACAATTAAAGAATAAAATGTGGGTTTCCTTGTAAGACTTATTCCACATTGAAACTTTAAGAGAACTTGTATATGTATATAAGCTCTAGGTGGACAAACTTGAATTAGGCCCCAAAGGGCACCGCAAGTTTGTAGAAGGGAGGAGTTGTGGATAGATTGAACCTTGGCTCAAACCACCACACGTGCGTCGTGGCCTGGCCGTACCGACACGGGGGTGGGTTGTGGGTCGGATCGGTTCTAATATTAATTTTTTTGACAAAATTTATTTGAATTTTTTTAAAAGTTCTCACTGGAAAATTAATTTTTCTAAATGAATTTATTTCAAATTTTGTACCAAATTTGAATTCAATTTTCTATCCAACTTTGTACCTCTTCTGGTTCGAAATTCCTAACAGATTAAACTATTTTTAACAAATTTAAACTTCCCAGCAATTATCTGTTCAAACAGATACAAACTGCTAGCAGTTATCTATTCAAAACAATTTCTACACCTGTTCATTTCAAAAATAGATCTGTTCATTTGAATTTCATACCTGTTCGGACAAATCTGAATGGTCACCAATCTATCTATAAAAGCAAACCATTTCTAGCATTTCTAACATTCAAAAATTTGTTTTCTCTTCCCGATTTTGCTCTTTGGTTACATTATTCTTCATATTATTTTTAGGAAAAAATTCAGAGAGTATAGAACACGGGTTTTGTTCGCCGTACAAATTGTTTGAAGTGCTACTACAATTTGTGAGAAGATCATTGTATCCTCGGAAATAGACGTCATTCATTCATAAGTACCGAAGCGGAGCGAATCTGTCTTAAGGACAGAGTATCACACACTCGACTTGATCTATTTTTGTACTAATTCATTTCGGTAAAATAAATTATGTAAGTAATTTATTTCTATTTGATTTGTTTCAAGTTATTTATTTTGCATAGAAGATTGTTCTAACATATAATGCATATGATGCATGAATTTCCAAATCTCAATTTCCCTAAAATGGTTTCAAAACAACCCATAAATAAAGCATCAACAATTGAAGAAATTCTCCAACTTACTATCTTCACCATTTCAAAGATTTGTTTTAAGAAGTTCCTGAAATTTCATATCTCAACACCAAAGTTAAGTCAATACATCCAATTATAGGATTAGGAGGCCAATTAAACCAATCTCCTTCATTGAACAAATTTGAAAACTATGGTTCTAAGAAAATTGAGGCTTTCTCTCTTACATGATTTAAAGGCCAATTCTCATCATCAACGACAATAATCATCAAAAGTATACATAAACTCTTTCAAAAATATGAGGTATAGCCCATTTTTGCATCAAACCCATTTTATAACACAAATACATCTCATATATCTTGATAACTAATGAAAATACCACACGTGTCTTAAATCAAAGACATTACAAGTTAAAAGTATTCATGCCTCAAGAATGAAGACAAAAGATGAAAACCCAACTCCAAACTTTGATGAAATCGCAAAATTATCGGTAGAACTCTTGATATAAAATTTCCTTTCAACTTACTTGAAGGAGCTAGGGTGAATTTAAAGTAAACAGTAGAGACATTTAATCAAATATTTAGAGGAAAAATATATCACTTTATCATTTAATCGCATTGGATAGTTATCTAACCAATACTATCCCATACCCCGGGTACGGGGATACTGTTGCACGTTAGGTGCAGCAATTACTGTCGTCACTTTAAACAGTGACGTTTTGGCTCATGATTGGGTTATTTTGTCTTTTTGTGTAAACTAGTATGCTTTTGAGTATTCATTCCCTGATGGGTTTATTGATCCACAATCAATCAACAACCTTTCTATATTGTAATTTTTTAATATTTTAATACAGTTATTGTAAAAAATAGGATAAATTATGAATATAGTATTTGAAATTTACTTAACATATGAATTGTCTCTCGTTATTTTACAAATTACAAATAATCACTTGTTAGAATATTTTATTTAATAAAATTAATTAAAAAAATAAAATTCCTAACTACTCTATTGTATAATAATAAATTTACTTAAATTATTAATTAAAATAAATTTTTAATATCATTAAAAGTTGTTAATTGAATTGATGATTTATTAATAAAAAGGGTCATTCATCTTTAATTTTTACAATTAAAAAAAGAAAAGAAAAAAAGAACTGACGTGTATCTCTTATATAAATAAAATGGATTGATGTTATTACTTATAATGTGAAACAGTTAGAATTCATCTCAGTATACATTGTAAAATATTGATGAAATACAAAATTAATAACATATTTTTATAAATGATCTCTAATTGCATCACATTAATAAAAGAAACTTGAATTATAATTGATGGTCTTCTAAGAAAATTGAATTATATGAGTTCTATAGTTCAAAAATTTTGAAAAAGAATAAAAATAATGACTTGTTAGATTTATTTACATTTTTCGCTATGAAATAACATTTTCACAATATAAGAAATGGGATAGACTTGTCTCCAATTTGTTTGAAGAGTGTTGGGGGCCCTAATTGGGGTTCATTTTGGTGATCCAAACTATTTAATGTATACATCTTGTTGAGTATATCATTCTTGAAAAAATTATTTTGATTAAATATCGATAGCTATTTGATCAGGTTATATTTGTATTAACGGCATATGATTTTTAAATAAATATTGACGAAAATGTGATTTAATGAAATAGTTATTAATATCCGAATAACTTTAGTTTTTCCAAGAATAATGTACTCAACAAAATGTACACATTGAACGGTTTTAATCATCATATTATTTTCGGTTAGTCATTTGTTAAAAATAAATTAATTTTTTTTATCCGTAATTCTTATTTTATACAACTAGTATACTATATATTGCAAATACTATATTGAAGTGCACAAATCCATCAGAAAATGACTTCTCATGCTTTGCACAAAAAGATAGTAAGAAGAAAAGTGAAGACTGCAGCTAAGGCGCAGCTGTATCTCCGTACAGTAGCTGTCAGTTGCTTTCTTATTGTCTCTCTATTCTCTCTGTTATAAATTTGACAGATTATAATATGTGATCAAGATCATATGGTGATTTCATTGGAGACAAGATACACTGGATTATAACTCTTTAAAATGGTTGTTACTAACAGTTGCAATCAGTTATTAATAGAAATTCAAAGGATAAAGTCACCATTTCAAGTTGAAAGACATGTTGTTTCAGATTTTTCAAATTCTGATGGTTGTGTTCTTTCATAAAGGTGCCTTTCATAAAGGTGCCTTTATTACCTTTTGATTATCTATAAATACATAATTGCAAATCCAGGAAAGTATTCCAGATTTTCCCTGTTGTATCCTGGAGGTGAATTGCTTTCAACGCAGCAGCAAACTCCTTTGAATGGGAGCAATTATCACCTTAAAGAAAGTGTCCGCAATGTTAGGTTTTTATTCTTGGCAATCCCGTTTGATAAAACTCTTTTCAATTGTACTTATTTTCGCACTTTTTATTTTAGTGAGGCTATGAGTGTTTAGATGCGAATCCAACCCGAATTGTGCCTTGCAGAGAAGTTTGTGATGTTAATACTTTCAAGATTGCCACTTCGCTGATTATGACGGGGATCGAGCTGCCCGGTCAGCTCGCGGGGGTCGAGGGGGCAGCGCCCCTTGGCGGGTCTGGGGTAGCGCCATGGCGAGGTCGAGGGGCAGCACCCCCGAAGCAAAATGCAAAAATACATTCTAAGTTGCTTGTCCGCTCGAGCGGACATTCTCCCGCTCGAGCGGAGAATCCTTGGTTCTAGAAGTTTGATCACCTGCAAAAATACTGCGATATGTTTTTTTCCGCTCGAGCAGAACTTTCCGCGCTCGAGCGTCGGTCCGCTCGAGCTGCCAATCTGACGCTCGAGCGGAGATCGCGGGACAGTTTTCTATAAATACGTGTGTCAGTCCAAATCTAGGATTACTACTCCAGATCTTCTTCTTGGGTTCTAAGGTTTATATCTGGGGATATTTTGCTAGTTTTCTTTGATATTTTTATTGAGTATTCAACTCATGGTTTAAGAAGCATACATCAAAGGTTTGTTTGTTTATTCTACACAAAAGAGAGAGTTGTTCTTCGGTGGATTCTAAAGAATTCGAGCCTGAAGCTTTGGTGGATTCCGGAGTGGCTCATTGTCAAGACAATTCCGAGGTGAAGACGTGGTTGGAAGAGACACATAGATGTTGGTTCAATTCGGGCGTGGATTCGCTAGGTAATTGAGAGTATACCTGTGTAATTTCTTTATATCTTCTTAGTGGATTATTTTGTAGTTGTTGCCCGTGGTTTTTTTATCACAATTGGAGGTGTCCAATTGTGGTTTTTCCACGTAAAATCGTTGTGTCGTTTTGTCTTGATTGTTTGATTGGGATTGTCATATATTGCTTAAAATTGATACATAATCACAAATCAACATGTAGGAGATTTCTAGATTTTTCACCCAACACGCCTCAAAGTCGCTTTTTGCTTGGTTCTGTTTTTTTTTAGTTTGCTGTTCTAACACTCTCTACTCACTAGGGTTCAAAAACAGTAGTAATCCCAAGAACATGGGAAAGAAGTAAAACAATAATAATAAAAATAAATGACTAGAGAAGCCAACATCATATTTCTTGATAACAGGCTGATCAAAAAAAAAATATATTTCTTGATAACAGACCAAACAAAAAGGACATATCTTGTTCCTAAAAGTCGAGATGATAAAGGAGCACAGCATAGCATATAGAGTTCAACAACAACACTAACACACAATTACTGCTTAATTTTCACTTCACGTCACAGACGATACACAACAAACAACCTTCCTGTTCCGAAAAAATCAAAGGGGAGCACCGGGGAAGAGTGGGAGAGCCCTAAGCGCACGTTCAAAAGTCACAACATAGAAATTCACAATGGTGGTAGAGCGATAAAGCTTGACAACATCATGATCCGTGAGAGAATTGTCCTTGGAAAATTACTCCATGCATCATGATTTCAACACATCTTTGAACCATTTTCATGAGATTAGCAAGAAAAGTGGGTCTTTGGGCTTGTAGATGTCTTGCATGTGCATCCTTGGAGATTAACCTTTTGGTTTTATCATTTTGAGTTAGAGTTTTGAAGTCATTGCAAGCATGTGAGTTCATATCTTGCATAATGTTTTGGAAATTCATGGATTCATACCAACCATTTGCATGTTTTGGAGAAATCAAGAAAATAGTTTGAAAATCTTTCATGCATAAGCTTTTAAGTTCAAATTTGCTAAATCCATGAGTTTCGAACTAAAGGTTTGAAAATGATCATATATTTGTGTTTTAGTAAAGTTTTTCAAGTGTTTTGATCAAGCTATGCATGAGTGTAGCCATTGAATTGCATTTTGAAGTTCAAAACTCTATTTTTGGAAACCCAGAATTTCACAGTCCGTTCGAGCGAGGAAACCTGCGCTCGAGCGGAGAATGCGAGCTCTCAGTATTTTTGCAGGCATGAGCTCTCCGCTCGAGCGACCAAAGTCACGCTCGAGCGAACCCTTTGTATATTGTTGATCTGCTCGAGCGTGGGAGTGGTGGCTCGAGCGTAGATTGAGACCAACCAGTACTTTTTCCAAGTTTACAGACCGCTCGAGCGAAAGAAGTCTCGCTCGAGCGACCCCTCTCATGTTTACATGTCCGCTCGAGCAAAGAAATCTACGCTCGAGCGGGGACCTTATTTTTAGAAAATTTACTAAGTGTTCAAACTTATGTTTTGGCATCCTCATTGCATCTTAGGCATTCCTAAGCCTTAATTAAGCCATAGTAGTGGAGCTTTGGAATAGAAACACACTAAGAAAGAATGTACAAAGTTAAGAGATTACCAATGTGTGTTTGAATCAATGTGTTAAGCAAGAAACCTATGTAAGTTAAACTGTGTTGGCCATGTGAATGTGTAATGACAAGATATGTTGGTGTTATGTGCTTTTGTGTCTGTAGGTCAACGTCTGGACATTGATTGACCGTTTGCGAGAACCACTGTGAGTAACATTTCTGTAACGATATGTTGATATAAATTATGTTCCAAATGTAATATGTGAAGTTATGATTTCTGAAATGATATTGTTTACGTGAACGAATGCCCTATGATTGAAATCTATTATGGCATCCATAGATAGTCCCAAGTCATGGGGAACGGCATGTAAATGCGGTTCCATGACATACATGTGTTTACGAGATCTCGTTAGCCACTTCATTGTGGTGATATGTGTTTAATCGGTATTCGGAACCGATTACTCTAGTCGGAAGACGTTATGTGATGTGTTCTATGGGATGTACCATTACTATGTTAAGATACAAGAATGTTTATGCTATGATCTGTTTTATGCTTAAGACATGTTCGGATTTCGTTCACTAACCTATTTACATTGATGTTATTCACTGGGTTTTAGCTCACTGTGTGTACATATATGTATAGGTGGGCATTCTGGAGATCGAGCCTGAGGGCTTTTGTCTGGACGTGTGTCTTGCTGTCAGCCAACTATTGTGCCTTACATGGAGGTTCTTGAAGTGTTATGTGTTAAAATTCTACTGTTTCTGCATATGAGAGTTCTTTGTTTTATTGGCTGTACTTGAGATGCTTTGCTAAGTGTGTAGGTATAATGAGAAAATGATTTTTTTTTGGTTATGTATAGGAAGTTTTAAATATTCTGTTTCATGTAAGTTTACACAGCTCACTGGATAACTATATTCATGTATTGGCTTCCGCTAGCCCCTTAATTTTGTTAATCTGTTCAGAGGCCTTCGGTAATCCAAGGATTACTGGCTAGTTACGATGCTAAACCTATAGGGGCAGGTTTGGGTCGTGACAAAGTGGTATCAGAGCACGAGTTATACCGCACACATGAGTCCATATGAGCTATAAGATGTCCTAGAAATGAAATAGGGGCATTGCATTATCATGTTTAAGTGTATGAACTATTATTAACATATCTGAATTGAAAATGAAAAGAAATGAATCTATGAGTTATGTGGAATAACATGTAGTGTCGAATGTGTAATTCTTGTGAACATGACCATATGAACGTGAAAGACTACGTAACCTACGTGAATTTATTTGAGTTGAATTAAATGGGAGCATATGTGTACTTTATATAATTGAAACAACTCACTTTTTTCTTTTTTTCTTGATGTGGGATTGTGTAAAATAAAAATTAACAATTGTTCGGGCAGAAAATTTATTTTATTCCAATGTCAATAATCACCCTGTTACGTATAGACAATGGAAAGGACAAGGAATGTAGATGGATCTGAATCTTCCGATGCTAGAATTAACAGGCTAAAAAGAATGGTTAAAGCCTTAACCGAATCCTTGAGACAACAACAACAAAGGCAAATACATGTACCTGAACCAGCTAATTATGATATGATAACAATGACACAGAAATATAATAAGATGAAACCACCGGAATTTCTGGGGGGTATTGAACCTTTAAAAGACGAGGCTTGGGTTTTAGAAACTGAGAAAATATTTGAAGTATTTCCGTGTACTGAGGCACATAAAGTTTTGTTGGCAACATTCAACTTAAAGAAGAAGCTAGGAGATGGTGGATGTTAGTACGGAATGATAGTAAAGGTGTGACTTGGGATAGGTTTAAAGAAATTTTCTTTGAAAAATATTTTCCCTAATGCATCCGAGATAGAAAGGTATCCGAGTTTGTACAACTAAAACAAGGCGATATGACTGTGACTGAACACGAGGCAAAATTACCGAACCAGCCCGATATGCATCACACATAGTAGACACTGACTACAAAAAGGCTAGAAAATTTGAAGGTGGGCTTGACCTAGATGTGTATGACTGAGTTGCGATTTTAAAGTTGTCAAAGTATGTGGACGTTCTTGATAGAGCCTTAATGTCCGAGGCAAACATAGCAGTGTTGAAAATATCAAAATCAATATCATCAACTGAATCAGAAGGAAAGAAACAAAAGAAACATGAAGTTGAAATGACCAGTAATTCAATGACCTTTGTGAATGAAAAATCTAAGGCAATAACTTTTGACAATGTAAGTCGGGGAAGCAATATGCATAATGGTATACCTAATTGTAAAGAATGTGGGAAACAACATTGGGGTATTTGTCGCCGCCTATCAGGGGCTTGTTTTAGATGTGGACAGAAAGGATACTTGGCTAAATCTTGCTCACGAGCTCATCCGAACAACACTAAGCCTAATGCTAATACGACTGGTTCTATTCCTGTACTTAGAGGCAAGGAAGGGTTTACATCCTAGTTCCAGGAGATGCTCGGAATATTGAAATAACTGGCGCATGTATTACCTTAACTATGTGTATATGTATGTATGAAAATTGATTTGGGAATCCGTATGATCATGACTTGAACTGAACTGTTATATATTGACTGAAATCATTGAATGAGTAGACCCATGAACTCGAATTGTATACATGAATCAGTCACATGTGAAACTTCTGAAATTGAGAACCTATGTTAGTTTGGAAGAATGAACTCTTGATTATGAATTTACGAACGAATGCCTAAATGATAATTGATTTAGACTCGTATCTGCATATATATATATGTCCTTGCTTACAATATTGTTGGAATTGATGGGGCTGAACTGTGATTAATAAACACTTTGAGACCTACTGCTTGATGTGAACTATATGTGCGACGCTTTGAACCCTTATGTCTAACAAATACCTATGCTATGGACAATGTTTGGACTTATATATGCATACCTTTGCTTGAGAATATTATTAGACTCGGGATGTACACATACATGACTATACCTTTGCTCAGAATGATTGATATGTTATTTGTTTTGATAACTTAACCATTGGGACTATGGCTCTGGGATTGTGACTAAGTAAAGACCCCGAGTGATAAACTTTAAACTGTGTACTCTGGTTGCTGAAGATTGACAAGACTATTTGACTAGACCAGCGAGCCTATGCTTTAGTGACTGTATGACCAATTTGAGGCTTCTACATAACAATTTGCTATTGTGTACCATCGAGAGACTTTATATGATATGCTGTTGTGTACCTTATGCCTACATGAAAGACTCATTTGGAAAATTGCTATATTGACTATGATGCTTACCTCTCGATATGAACAACTGCATGCCTGTGCATTTACTTGTAAACTTATTTGGAGAACACATTGTATATGACCTGAAACACTTCGACATGAACTATTGTGATGCATGACTCTGAGGTGATTTTGAGAACTGATGAACTTAGAACCACTGTAGAACTGTTGACTGTGTATCTAAACGAATGGAGTACGAACTATAGAACCAAATGTACTTTGTTTGAAGATGATGGCGATAGAACTTTTACCTGATTTGATCCGATAAAACTTTGCTTTGATGAGACCTTTCTTTAACTAATGGAACTTACGTTTAATGACACACGCTTTGGACTTTTGTTAGATATGACCGGATGGAACTTTCTTCTGATGTGATCCGATAAGACTTTCATTTGATTTGGTCTGAGGAGACCTTTACCTAAATTGAGAATTATTATCTAATTTGATTACGTTATGGGGGGCATACAAATTGCTTATGACCGAATGATCGGATTGTGTTGCTACGGGAACTAATCAACTGAGAACTTGAATCAATTCTGGACACTTATGAAGAATGTGAACTATCAATAGCAGACTATGTGATTATAAATAACTTTTAACCATATGCCTATAACTGATTGGAAACACACGTAAATGGGATTATAGAATTTTGTAACTTATGCTCGGGGAATATGGGAATATTGTATACATGACATGTGGTTAATTGCTCCGGTATTACCGTTACTACCATGAACTTGTTTGAATAAGAGAATGATTGCTTTTGTATTACTGTACTTCGAGACTGATGGGACTTGTTGACAACAGACTAGTTTAATTGTAAACTCTGACTACCTGGAAGTATATGTAATCAGTATGTTCTGTGAATGACTGCTTCTGTATTAAAATGTATTACAATCGAATTTGTGGAAAGTGAGGCTGATGAATAGTAAATGAATGATTACTTCATAATTACGTTTACTACTATGGGGTTAATGCACGAATTTGTCTTGTATTCCTAATAACTTCTGAATAACCTGAATAACTGTGGTGGATTGTCGAATAGAATACTGAACTGACCAATGAACTGTTTAATGACTGGGAAACGAATTAAGTCTCTGTAACAAGTTACATGACGGGGGAAATTACTTATGAAAATGGAAACAGTGTGAACCTATGACGTCCGATAAGTATTTGATACAAGTAATGTGAGTAATAACCCTGCAAAGCTATGTTTGATTATGAGTATTTTCTGACTGAAATGATATGATCTGTTTTCTAAAATCCTATTTTATGAATCATGAATAAGTGTCCTTTTTTTTTCTAAAATATATTTGTGGCACCGTTAGTTCACTTGGCCCTTGCTCGGAGGTAAAAATATCGAGGCCTATATTTACGTGGCCCTCGCCTGGGGGTAACAATACCATGGCTATTTGCGCAGAAGATATGGACCTTTATGGTTGTCGGTACCAACTATGCATGTGGGTCTCAAGACCAAGTTGTTATGATAGCAAATGGGTGTACCACGTATGATCTTATGCAAAATCCGAATATGAATATGACAATGAAAATGAACATGCTCGTGAATCTATTTTTTATTTGAAATCGGTATGTGCATAAGACTCTGTTTTGATATGAATTCTAATCTCTGTGTATGATTTATGATTCTGTTTCTGGTACGGAGATAATGTCGAGATTGGGTTATGAACATATTTATGAATATGGTTATGCTTCTGTTTTATAAGGAGTTAAAGTTTTATTTACGATGGCATCATGCCTTTTGATATAAAATAACTCAAGTTTAGAGAACTAAACTTTTTAAGGTGGGGAGACTGTAACAACCCCGATCCGCAATTAGCTACTAATCCATAATTAAGGATGTTAATTAAGTGGATAAAATAAATTAGGTGTTTATTATGTATTTTGCATGATCTTTGGCTTTCTATTTGTTACTTGCAGAAATATCTGTCTGGATATAGCGATCCCGGGTTTACCCTTGTTGTACAGTGATCCGGACATGTGTCCGTGGATGATAGTAGTTGATTATTACCTGGTGTACATCCTTTCTTACTTTGTATTTGAGTTATAGGATGTGTTAGGCAGGTTTGTTACAGGTTGGTTGAGTTTAGAAACCAAGACTAGTTGCCCAGATTTTGACCTGTCCGCTCGAGCAGGGGTTTTGGCGCTCGAGCGGGAATTTCACCCATCCAGTATTTCCTGTGCAGTGTTGGACGCTCGAGCGTGGGATCGGACGCTCGAGCGGGATTGTGTGAGTGTCGCTCGAGCGGGGAGTTGGACGCTCGAGCGGGAGACCTGTCTGCATAAGTTCTGGGAGTGTGTATCCGCCGCTCGAGCGGGAGTCTGTGAGTGACGCTCGAGCAGGGAGTTCGACGCTCGAGCGGGGCGACTCTTATTTAAAATCGAGATCCGACTTTTGGATCACTTTTTCAAGATCTTTTCTCTTTCTTACTTTTCCAAAAAGCCATTTTCAGAGCTTCTCACTCTAAAACCGGCCCTTCTCGCTTAGATTTGATCTAGTAGGAGTTGTTTGCTCACTTTTGATCTTTACGAAAGTTGTGTTGATCGTCAAGGGCTACATTTTAATCTGAAAATTTCAAAATTTGGAGCATTTTGGTTTTGGTCTTCATCTCCATTGGAGCTCAAACTTTGAGGTAGGGATATCCTACTCCTCTCTATGAGTTTTGTCTTTAAATTTTAGTATTTTGAGATGTTGGGGTTGGTTTGGTAATTTCGTGAAAGTTTGGGGCCTTTGTGTAAATTTACAAAGGTTGGGGTTTTAGCTACATAAAGCCTAGATGCATGTTTGGCATGGAAAAAGTGGAATAAATGTTACGACATTAATGAAAATGGAACCTAAGGGTTGAAATGTAGATTATGGAAAATGCCCTAATTACATTGACTGATTAATTTGTATAATTAATTGTTGGAAATGAGGAATTGAATTGAGAATGTGGAATTTGGAAAGGGAAGGGGTTAAAGGGTGTAGTTGGATTATTTATCACTCACCTAGTTGAAATGTTGATTTAATATTCATTTGTGCATTTATTTTCTGTTTAGAAATAACTGCTTTGGGCTATCGGTGGAGGATAGTCGTAATTGTTGTAGACAATGCATGATGATTAGGCAAACTAAAACTAATCGATTGAATGTGTCATAGAGTATGACGGTGAATTGAATCCATTAACTTTATGTATTGATTGATTGTGTATAGAACCTTTGTGTTTATATGCATTGTGTATAGAGGAGGAGATGGGGGATGTACTCCGTGGTTTAGGGGAAGATGGGGGATATACCTCTAAACCGGATAGTGTTGGGAGGAGATGGGGGATGAACTCCGTAGATACAACTCTTATGCTTGTCTAGAGAAGTGAAGATACAGCTCATAGGCTTATCTTTGAGAAGTGTAGATACAGCTCATATGCTTGTCTAGTGAAGTGTGGATACAGCTAATATGCTTATCTGTTGATGTGTAATATGCTTACCTGTTGAGGTGTTGATATAGCTAATATGCTTATCTATTAAGTAAAGATGGAAAATGAGAAGTGACATAGACTCGTATGTTATGTAATTGTGACGTGATATATGTGGATGTATCAGTGTTGGCCATCTATCAATTGCTAATCTTTAGTCATTGTTCATAGTTGGTTTAGTATATCTCTGCTGGGCTGTGGCTCACCCTATATGGGAATATCATTTTCAGGTACAGGTAGCATGCCACCTCCGAGGACATAGCTTGGGAGGCTAGAGGCGGACACCCTTTTGTTGTCATATTTCTTTTGATGTATTACATGTATATCCAAGCCAAGGGCTTAATGTGTAAATGAGTTAGTACTCTTTTGTTGTAACCAAGTGTTAACTTGGAAAGCTGTAAGTCATTAGGGCATTTGCTTTTGTCGTTAACATGTAATACTTTTTGTAATGAAACTCTGATGAATAGAAGAAAGTGGAGCTTTTATATATATATTTGCATGTCTATATTGATGGGTTAATGTTATTTTTTTGAGGGCGTTACACTGGAACTCCGCTTTAATATGAAAATTAAAAGCCTTATCGGTATTCAAAACCAAAATTAGTTACATTAATGTGTTATTTGGAATTTTTAGAACCATATGCAAATTTTATTAAAAATTAATTCAGTCTGATTCATTAAGTTGCGTTTGGCAAGCCTTATGTTCTAATTAATGTATATTAGCCTCACAACTATACATTAATGTGTTATTCGGAATTTTTAAAATCATATGGAAAATTTTATTAAAACTTAATTCAGTCTGATTCATTAAGTTGCGTTTGGCAAGCCTTATGTTCTAATTAATGTATATTAGCATCACAACTATATATATATGAGTTATAAGCTCATTTTGAGCTCAAGACCCTTCATCCTTTGAGTGGAAAAATCTAGTGAAACTTTCTAGAGAGAGAGTGAGTTCACTTTAGTGAGAAAAAGCTAAGAATTTGAAAGATTAAAGCTTGATTCTTGAAGATTAAGAACAGAAGCTCTAAGATTTGCAAGAATTTGGCTTATTCAAAACTCTAGGTAAGGATTCAAGACTTAATTATGAGTTTACCATCAACTAGATCAATTCAAGAAGAATTTGTAATTATGTACAAGAATTGGACTAAAGATGATGAATTTAGAGTTAATTCATACATGCATGCTTAGTTTAGTTTAATTTCATCATTTTGAACATGATTCATGTCATCCATGTTGAATTTCAAAGAATTTGGAAGAAAAGTCCACATGCATGCATGAATATATAAAGTTTTACCATGTTGAGTTGAGCTTGTGCATTCAAAGTGTTATTGTGAATTGATTGGTACATGCATGTTTGAATTATCATGTTTCATCACTTGAATTCATGTTTTGAGAAGGAATTTCTTACATGCATGGAGCTTATGAGCTCAATTTTGTTAACTTCATAAGCTTTGGAGAAAAGAGTTTGAAGGATTTTACATGCATGCTTTGTTTCTTGAGTTTCAAGATGAATTATGAGCTTTTGGCAAACTCTTGGGCCATGATTTTATGAAATGATCCTTAATTCATCATATTTTACAAGTTTACTATGTTATCTCAAGTTTTGGGGCCTAAGAGATGTGTTTTGAAAAGTTGAATTCGAGTTTTGAGCTTGGAGATCAAATCTGAAAATTCCAGAATTTGCACCTACGCTTGAGCGTAGGAGTTCACACTCGAGCGACTACTCTGAGTGCATGCACTTCCGCTCGAGCGACCAGAAGTCCGCTCGAGCGTGAAATGCAAGCTCCCAAAAGTTTCATATCTTTGCAGATCACTCGAGCGAAGAAATCTACGCTCGAGTGACCATTTACATTTTGCATGTCCGCTCGAGCGAGGAAAGCTACACTCGAGCGGGGACCCTGTTTTCAGAAATTTGACCAAGTGTTTTCCAATGCATTTTGGCATCCTCATTGCATCTTAGGCATTCCTAAGACTTAATTAAGCCATAGTAATGAGGTTATGGATTAGAAACACACTAAGAAAAGGAATGTACTAAGTTAAGAAATTGCAAGTGTGTGTTTTAAGCAATGTGATAAGAAAGAACAAGAATCAATGTAATGGAAGCTAAGTCGTGATGGCCACATGAATGTGTAATGATGAGTTATGTTGTGTTATGTACCTTGTGGTTGTAGGTCAAGACTCGAAGATTGATTGACCATTTACGAGAACCACTGTGAGTAACGTTATTGTAAAGATATATTCATATGACTTATGTTCCAAACGAGATTTGATAAGTTATGATTTCTGAAATGATGATTTATGTGAACGAATGTCCTATGTTTGAAATCTATTATGGCATCCATAGATAGTCCCAAGTCATGGGGGACGGCATGTTAATGTGAGTCCATGACCTCTATGTGATTACGAGATCTCGTTAGCCACTTCATTATGATGATATGTGTTTAATCGATATTCGGAACAGATTACTCTAGTCGGAAGACGATATGTGATGTGTTCTATGAGATGTACCATTATTATGTTCAGATACGAGAATGGTTATGCTATGATCTGTTTTACGCTTATGACATGTTCGGATTTCGTTCACTAACCTCTTACCTTAATGTTATTCACTGGCCTTTAACTCACTGTATGTATATATATGTATAGGTGGGCATTCTAGAGATTGAGCCAGGAGGCTTTTGTCTGGATCTGTGTTCTGTTGTCAGCCAACCATTGCGCCTCACGTGAAGGTTCCTGAAGTGTCATGTGTTAAAGTTCTAGTTGTTTCTATGTATATGACTTGTTTGTTTCATTGGCTGTACTTAAGACTATTGTGTGTGGATATAATGTATGATTGACTGTTGGTTATGCACATAAAGTTTAAAATATTCAATCTTATATAAGTTAGCACAACTCATTGGATAATTATATTTATGTATTTGCTTCTGCTAGCTCCTTAATCATGTTTATCAATTCAGAGGCCTTCGGTAATCAAAGGATCACTAGCTGGTTACGATACT
The DNA here is from genome assembly GCF_004153795.1 of Camellia sinensis. Lineage (NCBI taxonomy): Eukaryota > Viridiplantae > Streptophyta > Magnoliopsida > Ericales > Theaceae > Camellia > Camellia sinensis. The sequence goes on along the minus strand of NW_021024503.1, from coordinate 151,072 downwards.
GAACCTATAGGGGCGGGTTTGGGTTGTGACATCCACAATCCCCTTTGGATCTCAATCATTGATGGTGTGGGCCCTAAGTATACATGAGTGGGTCTCACACATACATTAATGGTTAAAATCCAAAGAAGATTGTGAGAGTCTCCAAAAAAAAGGGAGTCCCAAGCATTTTTCATAGTATACAACAAACAATCAGGTGCATTGAATTCCCAATAGGTTGGTCTAATGGGTGCAATTTAAGACCTGGGGGTGTGTTCCCTCCAGGTCTCGGGTTTAACTCTCATTAAGTGTTATCAACTCCTTAGGGGCATGCCCGTGAGTTCTACCCAAGATTTGCCCGATCCATGTGGTGGGAAAACTTTGTATTGGTCTCGAAATTAGTCGAGCTTCGCGTAAATTGGTCTGGACATTCAATCATTAACACAAAAATAAAAAAATAAAAAAAAATTAAGTGAATTAAAATACACTAATTAGGTGACGACATATAAATATAATCAGAATTTTATATAATATAATTTCCATTTTGGCCCAGGCACTCAGTCATTAACACACTCACAAAAAATTTAAAAAAAAAAAAATCAGGTGAATTGAAATACACTAATTAGGTGAAGACATGTAAATATAATCAAAATTTTATATAATAAATAGTTTCCGTTCTTGGACAATCCTATTGAGTTGATGATTTAAATACCTACAATAACAACAAAAAAAAAACTAGGGTAAAATGTACTAGAAATCAAACCAATCCAAATCAAAGAAGTCTAGTTAGTTCAATTTTTCGATCTATAAGTATTCTGTGCACCCCATGACAATCAATGTTTTTTCTCTCTGATTGATACATTATGTTCGTGACTGATATTTTTTGGCTATAAAAATAATAATAATAGTATTGTATTATAGAAATAAAAAATTAATTAAATGATATTCTGTGCACCCCATGACAATCAATGTTTTTCTCTCTGACTGATACATTATGTTCGTGACTGATATTTTTTGGCTATAAAAATAATAATAATAGTATTGTATTATAGAAATAAAAAATTAATTAAATGACAGAACAGAAAGAATAAAAAGCATTGATTAACATTGTATGTGGTTGAGAAATTTGGAAAGAAATTTAAAAAGAGAAAGAAAAAAAATGTGTAAAATTAGATAAAATATATATTTTATTTACATTTCATTTATTTTTATTTTTTTATTTTTAAATTCTTTCATAAATCTCTCCATTAAACAGAGCGTAAAGAGATTGGCTCCCACTATGATGACTAGTCCTTCATGTCATTTCGTCCTCTTTGTTTTCAACCTCCCTATTTTCTTTAATAAAGTAAAAACAAAAGAGTTTGTGAAGAGAAAGTCTATTTGTTTGCTCACCAACAACTCTGTCATCACTGCCTCACTAGAGTAATGTTAGAGATCATTACATTACTATAACATACTAAAAAATCACTTTTACCCCAATCTCTTGTCACTAACCGTGGAATTATTGCAATTGGCATAATGTTTGATTAAAATGCCTGAAGACGACCTTTTCAATGACATTACTTTAATCTAATGGCTATAGTTTAGTTTATAAAAATTAAAATTTAAAGAAAAAAAAAATGCATGAAGATAAGTGAGTCAACTAAAAAAACAAAAAAGAAATGAGGAGCGACCGTTTGTTTAGGAGTTTAGATTTTGGGTATTGATATGAAACATCAACCCTAATTCAATATGATGATGGGTGTATGCTCTTTTGCTTGAAAGAGTATAAATTGATTTGTGGTTTGATGGAGGAGGTTTTATTTATTTATTTATTTTTCTAAGTGAGGTGCAAGTGTTATATGTGTAATTTTTTTTTTAAAATAAAAAATAAAGCATGTTATTTGTGTAAAGTACAAATAGTATCAATGTCAAGTGCAAGTGGCATGTGTCAAAGGTTAGCCAAAAAAGAAATAAAAATTCATTAGTAATAAAAATTTATTTCACCTTTTTGACTGACCAAATCCTTAAGTTAACATGTATATTAATAAATTTAAAAAAAAAATAAAAAATAAAAAAAGAAAAGAAAAAGAAAAAAGATGAGTACACCATTACTAAAGTAAAATTCAACAGGTTAAGGGCATAATAAACATGCTTAGCAAATTACGTAACAGTTGCACCTAGGGATGGCAATTTAAAACCGGCCCGATGGGGACCCGACCTCCCGATCCCGAATTGTGCGGGTTTTTCCCGAAAAATACCCCCGACGGGACGGGGATGGTATTTAAAAATCAATCCCCGAACAGATTCGGGCCGGGGACGGGGATAAGTATCCCAACCCCGTACCCGGCCCGGCCCCGTCCCCGTTCCCCGGCCCGGTTTTTTCCCGAATTAAAATTACTGATTTACCCCTAGATATATATAGAGACACACAGAAACCAAACCAAACCAAACCCTCACCAGTTGTCTTCCGTCTCTCTCTCTCTACCCCCTCTACTCTCTCTCTCTCTGGCCCTGTTCACGACGTCGATCATCGCCACTGTCGGCGTCGCGGCTTCGCGATCGGCCTCCTCCGTCGTTCACAGCGTCGTTCACAGCCACAGATCTGCCTCCTTCGCCGATCGGCCTCCTCCGTCGCTCATCGCCACTGTCGGCATCGCGGCGTCGCGATCGGCCTCCTCTCTCTCTCTCTCTGACGCAGATACACAGATCTGTATGTTACATATACCGATCTATTTTTTTTTTTATGTTGATTCTGTATGTTACATATACAGATCAGTATGTATCTCTGTTGTACCTTTTTTGTATATATAACACGAAGTAATTTTATATAATATGTTACATGTATATAACTACTAATTTGTAATAAATTTTATATCTTAAATCTTTTTCACATTCATTTTTACACTGATATTTCATTAGAGGTTAAAAAAATATATGTATTAACTATAATGGAGCGGAACGGTTTAGAAGACAGATTATAAATTTTAAAGTTTAAACCGCGATTAGCAGTTAGAGTAGTGCGGATTGATGCAAATCGGTGTGATTTTAACAGATTTGACGATATTTTGCACAGTCCTACCGACTAGTATAGGAAGAAGTGCATTGAAATGCATTTAGGGCATCACTTACCATAGATCACATGGAGGGTTTTGTTTGTTTTTTTTTTAATATTTTTTTATTTAAATATATTTAAAATAAAATTTACTAAATCATAATTATAATAATATGTAACGATCCCGATCCATAATTAAATTCTAATCCATAATTAAGGATGCTAATGAAGGGATTAAAATAAATTATGCGTTATTATGTGTTTTGTATGTTATTTTGCTTTCTATCTGTTACTCGTAGTAATATCTGTCAGGAATTCTGCCTTGATTTGAAAATTAGAAGCCTTATCGATATCTGAAACTGAAATTGGTTACATCAATATGTTATTTGGAATTTTTAGAACACTTTGGCAAATTTAATTAAAAATTGATTCAGTCTGATTCATTAAGTTGCGTTTGGCAAGCCTTATATTCTAATTAATGTATTATAACATTACAACTATATAAGTGGGCCTTAAAGTCGTTCTTGAGCTCAATTCTCTCATTTCTTAGTGCCAAAATTTGAGTTCGTACATCCAAGAGAAAGAGAAACTCCATTTTTGAGAGAGAAAGTGTAGATTCAAAGTAGAAGTTGAAGATTTTGCTAGAGTTTTTCAATATTGTGCAAGAATCTATTTAATTCAACACTATAGGTATGAATTCAACCCTCAATTTATGAATCTAAGTTATCAACATGAAGATTATGTGTTTAATTGTGTAATTGAGCTTAGAACGAAAAATTGGGTTACCATTCACATATGCATGCTCATGTAGGTATTAAATCATCATGTTAGTTATGAGCTTCATCATTTGTGTTGAATTTGGAGGATGAAATGTACATGCATGCATATTCCACCAAGTTTTGTAAGTCAATTCCATGTTTGTGAAGTCTTGAAAAAGAATTTGGAAAAGAAGTACACATGCATGCATGTATATATAAAGTTTTACCATGTTGCGTTGAGCTTGAGCATTCAAGGTGTTATTGTGAATTAATTGGTACAGTTATGTTTGAAGTTTTGAACCTTGATTTCATATTTTGAAAAGAAATTTCTTACATGCATGGAGCTTATAAGCTCAATTTGCTAACTTCATGAGTTTTGGAGAAAAGAGTTTGAAAGGTTTTACATGCATGCTTTGTTTCTTAAGTTTCAAGATGAATTTTGAGCTATTGGCAAGCTCTTGGGCCATGATTTTATGAAATAATCCTTAATTCATCATATTTTGCAAGTTCACAAATGTTATCTCAAGTTTTAGGGCCCGAGAGTTGAGTTATGGAGAGTTGAATTCGAGTTTTGAGCTTGGGAGTACAATCTGGAAATCCCAGATTATGCTTTCTGCTCAAGCGGCGGATTCTCCGCTCGAGCGACCACTCTGTGACCTTACACGTCCGCTCGAGCGACCAGAAGTTCGCTCGAGCGTGAAATGCAAGCTCCTAGAAGTTTCATGTCTTTGTAGACCGCTCGAGCGAAAGAAGTTGTGCTCAAGAAACCACTCACATTTTGCATGTCCGCTCAAGCGGAAACCCTGTTTTCAGAAATTTGACCAAGTGTTTCAACTCATATTTTGGCATCCTCATTGCATCTTAGGCATTCCTAAGCCTTAATTAAGCCATAGTAATGAGGATATGATTTAGAGACACATTAAGAAAGTAATGTACTAATTTATGTAATTACAAGTGTGTGTGTGTGTCTTGAACAATGCGTTAAGCAAAAACAAGAAACCTATGTAAAGAGCTAGGCCATAATGGCAATGTGAATGTGTAATGATAAGCTATATTTGTGTTATGTACTTTTGTGTTTGTAGGTTAATGCTCGAAGATTAATTGACCGTTTATGGGAGCCCACTGTGAGTAACGTTATTGTAAAGATATGTTCATATGAATTATGTTCTAAATGTGATTTGATAAGCTATGATTTATGAAATGGTAACTGTTTACGTAAACAAATGTCCTATGCTTGAAATCTGTTATGGCATCCATAGATAGTCCCAAGTCATGGGGGACGGCATGTTAATGCGGGTCCATGACATATATGTGATTACGAGATCTCGTTAGCCACTTCATTGTGATGATATTTGTTTAATCAGTATCCGGAACCAATTACTCTAGTCGAAATCGATTACTCTAGTCGGAAGACGATATATGATATGTTCTATGGGATTTACCATTATTATGTTCAGATATGAGAATGATTATGTTATGATCTGTTTTATGATTATGAAATGTTTGGAATTCGTTCACTAACCTCTTTACATTGATGTTATTCACTGGGTTTTAGCTCACTATGTGTACATATATGTATAGGTGAGTGTTCTGGAGATCAGGCTTAAAGACTTTTGTCTGAATCCATATTCTGTTGTTAGCTAACCATTGTGCCTTACGTAGAGGTTCCGGAAGTGTCACGTGTTATAAGTTCTGGTTGTTTCTATACATAAGACTTGTTTGTTTTGTTGGTTGTACTTAAGATGCTATAATGTGTGCGGGTATAATGTAAGAATGACTTTTGGATATGTATATAAAGTTTTAAATATTCTGTTCCATATAAGTCAACACAGCTCATTGGACAATGATATCTATGTTTTTGCTTTCGCTAGCCCCTATTTTGTGATTCTGTTTCAGAGGCCTTCGGTAATCCCAGGATTACTGGCCGGTTACGATGCTAAACTTATAGGTGCGGGTTTGGGTCGTGACATAATAAAAATTTAAAAATATTATATAATTAATATAATAAAACTCTCAAAGTAAGAGAAACAAAATTCAAATAAATATATGAAAAGTAAAATTCATATGAAAATGAGATAATTCAAATCACTGACCTCTTAATATGACACAAAGTTCTTATCAAACCAATTAGTGTAGGAACAATCTTTTGTATAAAATAAAAACTTGAAACTAAATCAAATAAATAAAAATAAATTACTTTCAGAATTTATTTACCGATATGACACAAAGTTCTTATCAAACCAATTAGTGTAGGAACAATCTTTTGTATAAAATAAAAACTTGAAACTAAATCAAATAAATAAAAATAAATTACTTTCAGAATTTATTTACCGATATGAAAAAAATACAAAATAGATCAAGTCAAGTGTGTGACACTGTGTCCTTAAGAAAGATTCGTCCCGTTTCGGTACTTACGGATAAATGACGTCTATCTCTCAGGATACAATAATCTACACAAATTGTAGTAGCACCCCGAATAATTTGTACGGCGAACAAAAACTTGTGTTCTATACTCTTCAATTTTTTCCTAAAATAATATGAATAATAAATTCATGCAAAAGAGCAAAAAACGGAAAGAAACAAGTGAATTTTGGATCTAGAAATCTGCTGGAATGGTCCAGGTATTTATAGGCCTGAATAGGTCTGAAATTCAAACCGAACAGGCAGGTTTTTGAATTCAACAGGTGCAAACAGTTTTTGGACAAATAACTACTGGACAGTTTCAAATCTGTTTGAACAGATAATTGCCTGGGCAATTGCAACCCTATCTGGAAGAAACTGACTTTGTCCAGAACTGCTAGGCAGTTTAGAACAGTTTAAACAGATGGAAATTGGACCAAAAGAGGCACAGTTTTGGACAGAAGAAATTAAATTAATTTTGTTCAGAAATTTAAATAATTTCCCAGAAGAATTTTTAGAAAAATTCAAATAAATTTGATCCAAAAAATTAATGTTAGAACTGACCTAGCCCACAACTGGCATGGCATGGCGAGGCGCGCGTAGTGGTTTGAGCCAAGGTTCACTTTGTCCATAACTCCTCCCTTTTACAAACTTGGAATGCCCCATGGGGCCCAACCCAAGTGTTGCCACCTAGAGCTTATATGCATACACAAGCTCTCTTAAAGTTTCAATGTGGGACAAGCCTTATAAGAAAATCCACATTTTATTCTTTAATTGTCCATTCCACGAACTCGAAAACGATGTCAACTTCTCATTCACTCATAAATGATTTTGACAGAACACGTCACCTCTTTGGACCCACCCCAAAAGACGTATTGGCCCGACTCAAGTTTGAGCTCAAAGTTGACCCAAAATAAGCCTATAAGATCATAAATTCCAACAATTAGTCCTGTTGATTGGCCCAATATAGCATTGTACAAGGTTGGATGGCTATATAATAAAACAACCAAAGTTTCAATAAGGCAACATATATCATATTTTTGTATTATCTTATAATATTATCTTACTAGTCAACATAATATTAATATTACAAATCACAACACTCGTGATTATTTTCAATAATAATTAAACTAACACATCAGTTGATAACATAAAATAGTATTAATAAATAGTAGGGGTGGGTAACTGTTTATCCAAACCGCCCAACCCGCATATAAATGAGCGGTTTCGCAAACATAATACGGGTAGATGCGGTTTCAAATATGATAAATTTGCGACACTACAAGAAATTACACTTTTCGTGATCAATGTTTTTGGTCGCGAAAAGTGCCATATTTGGTCGCTAAAATCTTTTCGCGACCAAAAATGTGTTGGTTGAGAGTTGGTCACTAAAGCCTCGTCACAAATAGTTTTCTGCGACCAAAGTTAAAGTTGGTCGCTAAAAGGGACCATTGGCGACCAAATAATTGGTCGCGGAAAATCCAATCCATGTTAGCCAAAAGGTAACTTTTAGTGACCAAAGTTCTAGTTGGTCGCCAAAAGTCAGCGCCTTCACACAAAGAAAAATATTCTTTTGCGTTGCCTGGGAGTTGAACTCCTGACCAAGGAGTCACTCTCCATGCGCCCAATCCACTCTGTCAATAATATGCTTGTTGTTCACATATGGCAAAGAAAATATATAACTCATAAAAATTGGGTTATATATTATTTCATAAAACCTTCAATGCCTAAACAAAAAATAAAATGTAATTACAGTAGTACCCGTTTTTTTTTTTTTTTAATTTGTCCCGCCATAACTTTCCGCGACCAACTTATTTTTTGGTCGCCAAAAGGTGATCTTCCGCGACCAAAATTTGTAGTTAGTCACCAATAGTTAAGTCATTCGCGACCAACTTATTTTTTGGTCGCCAAAAGGTGATCTTCCACGGCCAAAATTTGTAGTTGGTCACCAATAGTTAAGTCATTCGCGACCAACTTATTTTTTGGTCGCCAAAAGGTGATCATTCGCGAACAACTTATTTTTTGGTTGTCAAAAGACGACCTTTTACGACCAGATTTGTATTTGGTGGCCAAAAATTAGCTATTAGCTACCAAAAAATTGTGGGTCGCGAAAACAAACCCATCAGCGACCAAAAAAATTTTAGTCGCAGAAAGTGGACTATTTGCGACCAGCTGAAAATAGGTGATCGCCAAAAGTGTTTTTTCTTGTAGTGCGGGTTGCGGGCGGGTCGCAGGTTAAACCCGCAACCCGCAAAAACCGTCCGCACTTTAATTATTATTATCATTATTATTTTTTATATACCAACTTTGTAACTTTAACAGGAGCATCATTATGTTCTCTATGGCGCTAGGATCCTTATTTTTAAGTATTTCTCAACTTTCTTAATGTTGTAGAATTATCAAGTCCTAAACTTGGTTTTTTATATGATTTTCATTGGTGACTCATCCACTTTTTCCTAATAAAATTTTCCTTCTCGTGGTCGATGGAACTTCTAGTTTGATTATTGATTACTGAACTGGCAATTCTAATTTAGTACAACCTTTAATGCACTGATATACATTTTTTTCATGGCAAAAATGCTAATGTAGGGTCTCTTTGTTTTGGGTACTTTCATTTAATGCATTGATATTCAATTTTTATTTGTAAACCCATCAGAAAATTGTTGTCAAATGATCACAAATATATAAAATGAATCTGATGCCTAAATTCCATCGGAAAAAAAAAAAAAAAAAAAAAAACTCAAAAATTAATTTTAAAGAAAAAAATGTAAACCGCAAACTGCCCGCACAGCTGCAAACCCTATCCGCACAAACCGCAAACCGCACTGCGGACAGTTGCGGGTTGACTTTTTCCCAAACTGAGTAGATGTGGGCAGGTCAAAACCGAACCGCAAACCGCACAAAACCGATCCGTGAACACCCCTAATAAATAGGTATTTACTCCTCAAGTTTTATAATGGCTTGTTCTTTTCTTTTCTTTTCTTTTACAAGATATTAGTTAGTATATTAGTAGTTAGACTAATATCTCCTTATAAATTCAAACTTAAATTTTCACTCACTAAACATCTAAATACCCTTTGTTAATCCATTTTTGTTTGAAAAAATTAAAGACCATCGTCTTGTCATAGTTGCGGAATTGTTAGAACTTAGAAGTCATTGGTCAACGAGAGTACTTGAACATGATATATGATGCCATTTTTGAATTAGCATTAAAATGACTTAGGAGTAACCATAAATTTTAAGCCACGAAGACAATCACATATAAGACGACTTTTATAAAACTTTATGAAGTATAATGACATGGGCGTTGTAATTAATTCATAAAAAATAAAAAAAATTATGAAAAATAAAAAATAATAACTTTTTTGGGTGGGTAAAAGATATAACTAGATCCCACTAAAAATTTTATTTTATTCTATTTATTTACATATTATTGGCTTATTTTTCCTACGAAGGAAAATATCATAAATGCGAGCGTATCAGCAAGGATTGAAAAATCCTTACAGATTAAATTCAAGCCAATTATCAAGCAATTGTGTTGACGGTTCTTTTGCCTTAATGAAGAGGACTTCAAAATTGCCAATTGTAGAGAAAAAAAAATTAAAAGAAGAATGAGGGAGACGGAGAAAGACGATTGAGTGAACCATAAAAGTAATAATTACTTATCTCTACTCCTATGTTTCGAAAAGGAAGTGCATAAAATGATTTGAAAAGGAAATGCTGAAAATAAATGCTTCAAAATATAAATCTATGTTAAACTACTCCTAAGATAAGGAAAATAACAAGAAATATTGAAATCAATTGTCTTTGATTATGAATTCTGCCTCTTTTACAATGTAGCCATGAATGGCTATTTATAGGTAAATATTTGTAGGAAAAAACTTCCAGTAATAACTACTCAATAACCACCTAAAACTACCCACTCTTCCATCTTCACTCCCACAATGCCACATATCCCTCCATGTCTTTATAACTTCCTTTAACCTCCAATTCATGCTCTATGTTCTCCACTTTATTCTCCATCAGCTTTTCACAATTCATAACTTATCATAACCTCCAAATGAGTAGGAGGATGCCACATGTCCTGCAATTATATAAATAATAAATAATAATAAAAATTACAGATTTATGGTGCCAACATTACCTCTCGCGACCCTTAAAAATGATGTTTACTTGAATTTTTGAAGGGCCGAACCAAGTACATAACTAATCTAAGCAATAAAGTGCTTCAAATAATATCAATAAAGTGCTTCAAATGATATAATAACACCAATAAAGTGCTTCAAATGAGCATGAAATTATGACTAGATGTTGCGAATTATATATATACGCATTGAAGGGATATTATTGCAGAAAAGCTTCGAAGGATAACCATATATTTTCAAGGCAAAGCCAATGATTCACCTTAGCAAACTGTTAGACATGCTAAATAACCAGCTTCGAAGGTGGTATAGAGGACCCAAATCATCATTCGAAGGTCGAAAGTGCCAATAAATGATGAATTACATCCTTGGAAATACTCGGCAAAGCTTCGAAGGTTCACAATGTAGACACCCCATTTTTGACCGTCCTCAAGACTTGGACGTCACCGTTTGAACACCCGGTGATCATCCATGTTTGTGTTCGTTTGGAGTTCCCGGAGGTCTCGGCTACGCGTCTTGCCTCAGGATCTCCGAACTCGACTGTTTAGTGTCTGGTTTTGCACCAAACACTTGTGTTTTGCGTTGGAGGGGCAGGGAATGCCTTGTGAGGCATCCCCACACATCACCGGCCATGGACATGGGCCACCGGCTGGTATTTTGTTGCCATCGGCAATGTGTGCTGCCGGTCAGCACTATTTGTTGCCGGTCGGCACTTCCTTTTGTCAAAATGGCATTTTTGGGCAGCCGACTACTGTTCATCTGCTTTTGCAGATATTTTAAAACAACTGTATGGCATTTTCTTCCCCTCCATACATGTGTATGGATGGATGGCTCCCTTGTTAGCTTACCTTGTAAGCTTTACAAGATTGGCTCCTCTATAAGAGGAGCCCTCCCCTCTTAGCCTTAGGGTTGGACAAAAGGGTTAGAAAATATACAGAGGAGAGCTCTGGATTAGGGTTAGGGTTTGTGTCTCACCTATCTCTATTTCCCTCCCTCTTTTTACCTTTGTGTGTGTTTAAGTGTGTTTGTGTCTTACTATTGCACACAAACACATAGTGTTACACCTTCCCTTGGCTACTGAGGTTCTAAGAGGTTGTTCTTGAGGTTCTTGGTTGGTTTTGAGCTTGGAGGAGCAGCTGGTCCACCATTGTTGAAGAGGATCTTCAAGGGTAACAATTTTGCCTTTTTATTCCCCATTCTTGCATCGTATTTTTCCCTATCTTAGAGCTGTTTTTGTGTTTAGTATATAACATAAAAAAGTTATGTTTTTAGGCCCTCTAAATAGTTTGTTTAGAGTGTTTTGTGGTTTGGAGGTGTTTGACCCCTTTTAGGCCTTGAAAGGCCCCATTTGGTGCTATTTTGAGTGAGCTCCGGGACCTTGGTGTTTGGGCCTCCTCACCACTGAAATCTTGAGGGATTTCAGAGGTGAGGATGGTGCCTTGAGGTCCTAGGAAGGAGAGGGCCACCCCCTCTCCTTGTTGTCCTTGAAAAGGACCATTTTTGGCCTCTTGAGGGAGCATCTAGCTAAGCTTCATATTGACCATGCCTTGGCTTTTTTTTGTGCTTATTATGTCATAATATGCCTCTATTTCTAGTTGGTTTTGATACACCATGCATGCTTAGCATACCTACCTTGTAATGCCATGTTTAGGCCTTAACATGCCTTAGGTTGTAAACCATTGTTCAAGCATGTTTTAGGCCTAGCTTTGTGAAGCTTTAGTGCATGTTTTTGTATGCTTTAGCTCTGTTTTAAATTGCTTGAGTCATACTTGCCATGTATTACATAGCTCCTTTGCATTTTTGGTTTGTTAGCCTTAAGTTTTGGGCTTTTATTGCATGCTTAGCCTATCTTGTTTGCTTGGTTTGACACCATCTTAACATGATTCCGGTTCTTACATTGCATGCCATTAGTCCATGCTTAGCCTCTTTTAAATGTGCTTGAAAGTTGCCTTTGTTTGCTTAAGTATAGGCCCATTAACATGTGCATGTGTATAAGTGTGTTTGGTCCCTTTTCTTAAGTTTTTGGCCACTGTTTTTGGGCCTAATTAGAGCTGCCCAAATCATGTTCAAGTCCATCTCTTTGTTTGTTGCATGTACTCCTTGTATGTTGTAGCATATTGGTGGGTTGTTGCATAATTGAAATCACATGATTGAATGAAGTCACATGTTGGCTTACATGCTTGAATGCCTACATTAGCCTTGCACACTTGTTAGTTGCATTGCTCTATGCCTTGCATTTCTTGCATGCTCATTTGCATTGCCGTATTGCATGCCTAGTTAACATGCTTAGGTTGCATTGCATTGGCATGCATGCTTGGCCTCTTGACTATCCATGATAGAGGTCAAGTCCCCATTGGTTTGATTGTGTGCATTGCATTTCATTTGACATGGAAATGCATAATTTGGTCTCTTGGGCCATCACGCATTGAAATGCGCGATTGATGGTCCGAGAACCAAGGAGCATGTCCCTTTGAGTCACTAACATGATAAGGGACATGATTGGTGCATATATGCCTTGAATTGTATTGCCATGCTCTGCCTTGCCCTCTGTTGCTGTCAATTACAGATTCTGCAGGAGCTTTCTGCCGATCGGCAGTGCTAAGTGCCGACCGGCAATCCTCCCTCTGCCGATAGCTTCACCAATGGCCAGTGATCACATGCCACTGCCGGTGGTTATTCTACTCAGCCGATGGCATTCCCCAGTATCCAGAGAAGCAATCCTGAGGTTTTGGCAGCCCCCAGAGGAGTACATAAAGGAAAACAGAGGCAGCCTATGCATGGCGGTGCACTTCCGAGCATGGCCCGAGCACGCATTGCATTGAGCACTCTTCCCGAGGCGGTTTACTGTTTTTCCTAGCTTAGTTAGTTTGTTAACTAATTAGGCAATTTGTAATAATTAATTAGCTTGTAGGTTAGTTATCTGTAATATTTATTCAGTTCCTCCAAGCGAGGGCGAATCTGTAATAAGTGTGGGTGAGTGTGTGTGCATGTCTTCCAATCCCCACTTCTTTCTTCCCTTTTACTTACCTGCTTTGATGGTTAGTAATAGGTCATGTTTAATTTAGCATACCTTATGCTATGCATGCGTGCATCCATACATTTGTCTTGCATGCACCGGGCTCGGTACATCATGCTAACTGCATTTGTACTTCAATTCCAAATTGAATACGTGCATCAATTGACTGCATTTCACATGCCATGCTTAGGTTAGCCAAACCTACTCTAATTGCATTTTGCATGCGTTGCATTAGCAACTTTAACATGAACTAGGATCACGCATGTTTGCTAACTAGTTTATTGTTTTGGCACGGAGTACATTGTAAGTATTTATGCTTTAGCATATCGCATGCGTGTGAATGATATCATGACAGCATGCTTACCATGTGGCTAAATGCTTACGTGATATAACTGTTCGAATGCCTGTGGGTGAAGGTTGGATTGTCTGAGTTGGAAAAACTCGTTGAAATCCGTATTTTAGCCTACTTGCGAGTAGCAAATTTCAAAACGTTTTCCAAAATAAACGGATATGCAATGCTTATTTCCAAATTAGGCGATCTAGTCTATACTTGTGTGCTGTGCGCATAACATAGTAATCCTAGGCTAATAATTGGAATAAGAACACATAACGTTTCAAAAATGGATATCACGGTTAGTAGAGGCCGATCTTCGGATCGGGGGAGAGGGGTTGCTCATAGCTGACCTTCCCCAATCGTACCCAAGCTCCTGAGCCGAGGTAACTTTGGCAATGACGGACACGTGGCCTTTGGCACCGAGTCAGGGTTTCCTAAATTTCCCCATTTAAAAAAAAATATTTAGGTAGCGACTCTATATCTGGCAAAGCAGTCCATGTTTGGCACTTCGTTTCAAAAAATCTGTTTCTCAAAACGATTTGTCGGATTTGGACTCTTTGGTTCAGATTAAGAACCGTGACACAAATCGAGTCCGAACTGTAGCATTGAGGCCCACGCGGGCGCGCCTATAGTTTCTGGCGACTCTGCTGGGAAGATTTAGAGAGCTTGACTCGAACTCGTGATATCCTGTTTTGATCTCGTTTATGTGTCTCTTTGCATTGCATGTGCATTGGTGCGCCTAGGACACCGTGTTTGCCATCTGCCATTCCTGAACGGTTTGCCGGAGGCTTGTCTTGTCAAGGCATGACCATAAGGCTGACCGGTTATGGGCTCTGACAGTATGGGAACACAAACCCCGATTTTTACCAGGGCACCCTTTTTGACCATTCGACCTAGTGCATATTCGGATCCATAGTGACCATTCCAAGTTAGGACAGGTTGCTTACCCGATTAGAGGTTGTTTGAAACTGCTGCGTGCATAGTGAAACCGTAGCTCCTGACAAAATAGGACAGGGAAACCCTACCCCAACATAGGGGTGTTTTTGGCTCTCTTTACTTGATATGTGCTTTTAGAGTGTATCTCTACAGGAATATACATATCAGTTTGCAAGAGTGGGTATTAGGCCCGAGGGCATCAGTATCTAGTGTTGTCGAGAAATCAGTTATTTGCGGGTATCAGGTTCAGTTTTGGGGACAGTGATTTCTGGGGAACAGTGATGAGCAGTAGAGTACAGTTGTTCCACTGCACCTGTGTTTGATCCATTTGGGCTGAAATGCTGCTTGTTGTCTCTTTCAGTTCGGACAGCTGGTACAGAATAGCTAGTGTTCCCCCTTTGCTGAGGCAGGACTTATGACGACACAGAATTCAGAAGAGATCGTGGTTATGATAGCTACATTAGATCAAGGCATCACTCTGCAAAGTGAGACCAACATTGATATGTCACATCCACCCAGGTCGCCTGTTGTGCACCCGGTCTGGGCCCTGCAGCTATATCAGGCTCGTGAGCCTACTACATTTGAACTAATGGGGATGATAGGTGATCTCCAGAGGTCTGTGGCGGATCTCGCCTACGGAATGTCAGCTTCATCTTCAGCCGCACCATATGCCGGGAGTCTTGTACCCCAGGAGCCCCCGCTGTTGGGGCGAATTGTGATTGAACTTAGCCAACCGGAGATGGCCTCCAGCTATAGTAATGACATATCAACATCAACCTAAACCCTCGATCAGGCTGAGGCCAGAGGAAAAGACAAAGTGAAGGCAGATGCCGATCCTATTGAACAACTGCTGCGGGCAGTCGAGGCTTTGAAAGTCGGGGGGATGAATAAGCAACAGATATCCGTAGTTATGGAAAAAACTGTGGAGGATGCTTTCCCCACTCCACCTGAGGGTAGTTCAAGTCAGTCAGAAAATCGGGATAGGCCCCGTCATGCCAGAACAGTTCCTCCTATTCCCGCCCCTGCACCTGGGAAAGATCAGAAAGCCAAGGTAGCACCTGCCGACCCTTTCGCTTGTGCGTCCAGTAAGAATGCTCAGACTTCAAAATACCTGCCCCAACAGGGTCTTTCATGCTCTCTACATGCCTCTGTCTAAGGCACTTCAGATCCTTGCCGAGAGGGGGCACCTTAAACCCTTGGAGCCTCCTCTCCCGAAGAATCTCCCTGCTACGCATGATGCTGCTCAGTACTGCGCGTACCACCAGCAAACAAGCCATGCTACCGATAATTGTTTTCGCCTCCGACAATTGTACGGCCTAGGATCGTTCTCAACCTCGAGATTCAACCCGTCCGTTTCGAACCGTGAACCCGTTCAGAAAGTTCAACGGTCAAACGTCGCGTAAGGTGTGTATGGCCAGATCAGAAGCAGCCCTCGAGCAGGAGGCACCAAAGTCGAATCAGAAGGAGTAGATCTCACCAGAAGAAGCTCGTGGAGCAGCCGTAATGGATTCTTCCTCAAATCATTGCAACAGCCGTTCTCCTAGACACAGAGAGGCTTCAACTTCAAAAAACCATTTGGCATGGACTTGTTACACTTTTACCCTTTGAGAGGCTCGCTGGGCCAAAAACCCGGAAGGGCGACCCAGGCAAAAGTTAGAGCAAGAGAAAAATACAAAAAATGCAAAAAAAAGAAGCAAAAGATACAAAAAAATAAAAGAAAAAATGCAAGCAAAAGAAAAAGAAAAAGAAACGAACAAAAGAAAATGAAAAGAAGCTCGCAAGGTCGAAAACCCGCATCGGGCACCTTGGCAAAAGTTAAAGCCTGAAAAGTGAAGGTTAAAATACCCGAGTGTACCTTAACCGGAACTACGTGAGGCTTGATTCCCATGTTTGGAATACGTAGGCAACTTCATCCTGAAGTCCAGCCCCCAACGCTTTCATAGCGTCTTGGTCCATGCAATGGTTTCGATTTCATCCCAAAGTCTAGTCGCCAACACCTTCCAAGGTGATTGTGTCCATATATTTGTTATGACCGTCTTCGTCGTCTCAGTGTCCAAGAATTCGGCCACCACCAATGAAGACTGTTGGCGGACTGCTGCGACATCATCCAAACAAGGGGCAACTTTCCGTTGCCACGAGTCGTCGTGAGACGCCATTCAAACCAGGGGCAACTTTTGGTTGCCATCCACCTCCTTCAAACAAGGGGCAATTTTCCATTGCCTCCGATCCGAGGTTGTGCATCTCAAAGAGCAAGTTCCATGCTCGTTGAGCATTGACTGTTTGTAAAATAGTTTTTGAAAATTTTTACTAAGGTTGACTGTTTTCTCAAAAACTATTCCATTTTCCAAAACTTGACCATTTTCTTGGACCCAAAAAGGAGAATTTTCAGTGCTTACACCTTGACTTGCATGGTTTTCAAATCAAAAATTGAACAAGTACGTTAATCCGACTATCATCTTGATCAAAACTGTTTTAGTTGAAAACCAAAACGAAAAAATGGTCAAAGTGATGAACTAGGGGCACAGTTGAGTCAGGCGTTCTATCTTTACCCCCCGTCGTCAACGTACTTGCCAGGAGGGTACTCTACCCACCAGAAGAAATAGCTGTAAACTAACGGCATCGGGCATGAACCCGCAACTTCCTATTCACCCATCAATCACCCTGGGGAGGGATGAAAAATGAGAGAATAAAGAATAGAGAGGTGTAAGTTGAGAAAAAAAAAAAGCGAGCCAAGGGGTTTTGAGAGAAAAATCGAGCCTGAGGGTCGAGTGATGTGAGAACCAAAAATGAGAAAATGGTGGGAAACAATACCCAGAGAAACTGGCTCCTCGTGATCTGAGGTCCCCCATATTCGTTTAACGCGTCTGTGTGTCGTGTCTTTTGTTTTGTTTACCTCAACCTTTGTCTTAGGTCTTTTCCGAGCGTGTCTCGTCGTGTTTAGGTCGTGTACCCCTCTCGTCCGAGTCCTCCCCGCTGTGTCCAGTTGTAGGCTCGATGCCCCGGTTTGAAAAACCCTTATTTAATTGCAAAAATCGTTTATGCTCAGAATGCTGTGTCATTCTCTATATTTGATTGTGTTTCAACTCCAGCTGGTTTCACCTCCGTAGTCCGTCTTGTCAAATTGGGCTGTTTGTTCAGAATTTGCTATGTGCAAAATGAACCAAATGCTGTGTTACGGGCTGTATGTAGATTAATCCTCAGTAGAGTAAAGGCTATGTGTGTCCAGAATCAGGCAGTGGGTTGCTTGGATTATTTTGTTGTTGGCTGTTTAGTTATCTGATTATTACCGTGCAAGTGTTCAATTTTCATACAACCAGTCAATTCCATTTACATTGAGGTGTAACATGATGTGATGCGATGCAATACATGAGATATGTAAATGTAACACTTTTTGAGCAAAAAGTTTGTACATTTCATTATCTTTTTAAGTATAAAGTTTTGAGGAAAACAAAAATCTGCCTGCGGCAGTACAGGGTAATCTAACTACCAGCGAAAAAAGAAGAAAGAGAAAACAAAAAGTACAAAAAGAAGAAGAAAAACAGCAATCTGGGTCATCCTCAGTAGTCTCGGGCCCGGGGATCTGCCCTCGCCCTCTTCCTGGACGAAGGTCCAGGGGCATCATCATCAGCGTCGCCATCTGAGCCTGAGTCTGAGTCGTCTCCAGCCTCCTCAGATGACCCGGCCTCTACCTCCGCCTCAGACTCATCATCGTCATCATCATCATCATCAGGGGTCGGCGCTCGAGAACTACTCCCGACATGAGTACGCCCTCCCCTGGTACGGGGACGTGCAGTGTCTCCACGCCCTCCTCGAGTAGGAATAGAAGGCCCAGCTGAAGCACCGCCCACCGGAGGAATTTGGAAGGGAGGCTGAAAAGCACAAAAGGCAGATGCATCAGAATACTGTGAGCATCTTATCAGTGCAAAATACAGTGTATGAGTACAGTGTGTGAATGCTGTAAGCAGTGTATCAATGCAGAATGCAGTATACAGTGTGAGAATACTGTGAGCAGTTTATCAGTATAGAATGCAGTGTATGAGTACAGTGTGTGAATGCCGTGAGTAGTTTATCAGTGCAGAATGCAGTATACAGTGTGTGAATGCCGTGAGCAGTGTATCAGAGCAGAATGCAATGTATAAATGCAGTGTATGCAGTCTATCAGATGCTGTGAGATCAGTGTATCAGGTGTTTTGTCATGCATCAGATTACGTGAATCAGCTTATGAATGGTTTGAGGCCGTGATTAGAAGAACATACCGGAATGCTGTAGAGGGCCAGGAGGTCAAAGGTCCGCTGTAGCATCCCCATCATGGATGCATTCAACTCCACGGACTGCCGGGTGTACTCGGAGGACGCCTGCAAGAGTATAAGATACATCAGTGCTCTGCGGAATATCAAATAAACTGAAATGAAATGCCAATGCAAGATGCAAAATGAAGTAAAACATACCGGAGGCAAGTCGAGGATGCCGGCTAACTCATGACCAGCCGGGGGAGGAGCAAAGGGGATCTGGTAAGTCGCCCCATCCTGCCCTCTATATGACAGCACAGTGGGTAGGGCGGGCCAGCTGGTCCCCTGCCCCCTCTGAACTCCACCCCTGCCGCAGACTCGAGCCCTCCTCGATGTGCCCGCTCCAGCCCCCGCTCCCGCTCCAGCAGCCAGCGCCGCTGGCCTATCTCCCTTAACTCGGCTACCGCCACTCAGGGGTCAGATGATGTAGGTCTGGACGTACTCTGTGTAGTCGCCCTCGCCTCTGTGATGCTCCTCACCCCAGCCGGTGGTGTACTCTCTCATCTCCCGGGCGGTGAACCTCTCTGTATGCCTCATGTGTGAAGGAGGCGGACCCGACACTATCTGCTCCGGTAAACCTAGGGTCTGACGCAAGAAACTCTCGCCCAGGTACCAAGCCCGACAGACCGGGCCCTCCAACAAGATTCGACAACGGGCAGTCTCCCCTGAGCCCTCATAGTGATTCCTCACCACGGCTGGCAACGGAGCCCAGGGCTGCCAGGTGATCTGAAAATGGAATACAGTTTATTATCTATCTGTTATTGAAAACATACGGTGCGAAGCAAAGCCAAAAAAATAAACTCTAAGGTTGAACATACCTCCGCGGCGGTGATGGTGTCGAAGTATCGGCGGAAGAAAGTAAGAGACTCTCGTGGTCTCCGCACGCATCGCACGTCGAAGCGATGAGAGAAGGGGACGCCGAGCGGGATCTCCTCATCGGGCACTGGGGCAAGCCTAGGAAAGTAGGCATACACCCATAGCTGCAGAACAGATATCAGTATGACTATCAGATAAGGCAGAATACAGAATAAAGCAGAAATAGCAGAACCGTGTGTTGTGCAGTGTATTGTGCGGAATGTGCAGTGTGTGCAGTGTGCAGTGTGCAGTCAGTGCAAAGCAGAGTATATGTGTGCCGGGTGTGCAGTGTACAGTCAGTGTGGGGCAGTGTGCAGTATATGTGCAGTGTACAGAATACAGAAAGTAGAAAGCAGAAATGTAAAATAGGAAGAAGATGTACCTCCCAAGCTCGCCAGTAGCCACCAAGGAGCTGTCCGCTGAGGCGGGAAGAAGAGCTCATATAACCATACAATGTGGCCATAGCGGCGCCACCCCAGTCGTAATGGCGGATCTGTCTGATGTCCACCAGCGCGCTCAACAGGCATAAGGGCACGGTGTTCGCCCGATCGGCGAAGAGAGTCGTCCCGAAGAGGAACATGATAAAGCCCCGCGCATACTGGTCCACCTCCTCTGGAGACATCTGCGCCTCCTCTGCCAAGGCCGGCTGGACCCGAAAGTGGCTCTCAAACCAGGAATACCTGACGAACCCTGCTCGAGCAAGGGGAGGCTGAGTGCCAAGCAGGTACAGCTGGGCAGCGTCCCACTCGTCCATATCCGTGTCGAAGGGGATCGGATCACTCCCTACCCTAATGCCAGTAAGCATCGAGAAGTCGTAAGGGGTCATCATCACGTCCCCTGCGACGAAGAAGTGGAAGGAGTTAGTGGTATCCCACCACCTCTCCGCTAGAGCAGCGAGCAAGGGCCTGCAAGTAGTCAGTCGAGAGAGCCCCCTGAAGAAGATGCCAAAGTCGGCCTCGTCGACGACGTCACGAACCGCATCTGGCAGCTCGAGGTACCAGTCCCGAGCGCCGGTGTTCCCATACCCGCGGATGGTATGGGAATCCCCCTGTAATCAAAAACAACAATTGCAAGGCAATATTCAAAATGCAGTTCTAAGAAGCATATAGGTATACAGCATGTGTGCATGTTTTCGGATCCAAACAAGTACCGAGTGCCGGTGTGCTTACAATGAACTATAACGTGTGATGCGTCGGTGTGTTCGAATGGTTCAGTGCAAATACGGCATGCGTGCATATTTTCAAGCTCAAGCAGATACTGAGTACCAGTGTGTGTGCAGTGAAATACAGTGTGTGTGCAGTGCAGTGTGTGTGCATGTGTCAGTCTCAAACAGATATCAGTTGCACGTATGTTTACGATCAACTACAGTATATAGTATATCAGAGTTAAGCAGTTAAAGAGCATAATCAGCTAAGGTAGTTTTGCATCCTACATTGCAGAAAGTAAAGCAGAGAAGGAAAGTTACCTCGGAAGTACCGAAGGACAGGTGGGAGGTAGGCTCACGCAGTAGTAGCTCAGGAGGCACATGCCTATCAAAGCTCCTGAACTGGCGTAGTCCGTCAGGAAGCATCACGTGAACTGCAGGCTTGTAGGTCTCCGGATCGAACGGCCAGACGCGAAGTGGCAAAGGCTCGGCCACGGGATCCATCTTGAGCTTGGGAGGGGTCCCGCCCTATGGAAGGTCGTCCGCCATCTCGAAGAGAATGCGAAAATGGCCGGAAGACAAAAAATCGGGTAAGAATGCGAAAAGTCAACAAAAAGTCAAACCCCGAGAGGGTCGAAAAAGGCCGGAAAAGTCGAAATACGAAAAAAGGTACGGGTATCGAGGAAAACTCGAGGGAAACAAGCCCTGAGTGGCGGAAATTGAAAAAACAACACTGAAATGAAATTTCAATCGGTTCAAAATGTCCGAAACGCGAAGGAGATCGCAAATCGAACAATGAAACCGGAGCTAGAACGCAAGAGAAAGAGAGAATCAAGGGAGGAAAACACTCTAGAGAGAGAGAGAGGTGTTTTTCGACCAAGGAGAAGTAAGAAAATAGGGTTAGAAACCCTATTTTAAAAGACCCGTGCCGAAATGACAGAACTGCCCTGATACAGGGACTTTTTGCCGGTCGGCCACACTCTTTGCCGGTCGGCAAAATAGTGTGCCGATGGAATTGCATGATGGCCGGTGGACGGCCGGTGATATATTTTGATGGCCGGTGGACATCCGGTGGTCTCCTACAGTGATTTTGGAGCCTCCTACACCCCTTTTTGGGTTATATCTGTGGTTCAGGGCCTTCATTGCTCAAAACAGTGCAAAACAGTGCATTTTCGATGCTCAACCGGCCTCCGTTTTGACCTTGGGTCGTGTCTTCTGTGTGTGGCACTCGAATTCGTGCAAGGTGTATCCGTTTCATATCCTTTTGGGCTTTTACGAAACTCAAAAATTGCCCCGTGCGTATCGCAAATCATCGCACTGTTTTGTGCATTTCAAATCATCGCACTGTTTTATGCATTTCAAATCATCGCACTGTCTCGTGCATTTGAAACCATCGCACTGTCTTGTGCATTTCAAACCATCGCACTGTCTTGTGCACTCGCGTTGTCTAAACGCATCGTGCGGTTTTGCGCATCTCATTGCATTTTGCATGCATTCAATCAATTTCATTACTTGCGTAGACCGCATGTTTTGCTTGCGTAGACCGCATGTTTGTTCAATTTCATTACCTGCGTAGACCGCATGTTTTGCTTGCGTAGACCGCATGATTGATCAACTTCATTACTTGCGTAGACCGCATGTTTGTTCAATTTCATTACTTGTGTAGACCGTATGTTTTATTTGCGTAGACCGCATATTCGTAATCATTTCATTACCTGCGTAGACCGCATGTTTTGTTGCGTAGACCGCATGTTTGTTTAATTTCATTACCTGCGTAGACCGCATGATTGATCAACTTCATTACTTGCGTAGACCGCATGTTTTGTTGCGTAGACCGCATGTTTGTTTAATTTCATTACCTGCGTAGACCGCATGTTTTGCTTGCGTAGACTGCATGATTGATCAACTTCATTACTTGCGTAGACCGCATGTTTTCCTTGCGTAGACCGCATGTTTGTTCAATTTCATTACCTGCGTAGACCGCATGTTTTCCTTGCGTAGACCGAATGTTTGTTCAATTCATTACTTGCGTAGAGCGCATGTTTTCCTTGCGTAGACCGCATGTTTTCACCTGCGTAGACCGCATGTTTTGCTTGCGTAGACCGCATATACGTTCAATTTCATTACCTGCGTAGACCGCATATTTTACTTGCGTAGACCGCATTCTTACGTTCAATGTCATTACTTGCGTAGACCGCATGCTCATGATCAATTTCATTGCCCGCATAGACCGCATGCTCCACTTACATGTCTGTGCCTTTCACAGCATTGTTATGCTTCCCACTCGCTTTGCATTGTCACGCATTTTCAAATACATTAATATGCATATTGTTAACTACATTGTACCTGTTAAGTTTGTTTTCTTTACAGGCACGATATTGTATGTACGGTTCATTTGAGGCTGGTGCAACCAGACGAACCGCACAGGTATTGGACGGTCTGGCGAGACCTTAAATACGCACGGTCTGGCGAGACCTTAAATACGCGTGGTCTGGCGAGACCTTAAATACGCACGGTCTAGGAGACCCTAAATCCTCGGAAGGTGCAAGTCCTTCGGTGTTTGTCATGCATACATTTTGCATTCCGGTCTAGGAGACCTTAAATCCTCGGAAGGTGCAAGACCTTTAGTGCATTGATGTGCACAGTCCGTTTACATTGTCATGTATCTTAAAAGCCGCGCGTTTTCGAGCACTTCGAAATCATACACCATCATGCATTTGCATTTCAAAAACAAAAACAAAACAAAAAATTTAGTTGCATTGTCATGCATCATCGTAAATAATTGCGTTGTCATGCATCATTGTAATATTTGTAGATATTGCATTGTAGCTTGCATACATTCACTGCATCACCTCCGCCTATGGCTTGCGCCTTTCCATGTTGAGCTTGGTCTGGTATGTGCCCATACTTCTCGTGTCGAAACATAGTTCAGTAGACCGTTCTATGTTAAACATGGCTTGTATGCGTACATGCCTTTCCTAGGCAAGATTTGGTTTGGCCCGCGTGCCATTGCCATCTCCCCAGCATTTTCATTGTATGTATTACATTGTAGTGTAATTTTTGCATCCAACATTAGGATCATTGTCCATTCCCCAACGGGTCGTTTCTCCACTTGTGTCAATCCCCCCCAATACTTGTTCTTGTGTCCGTCTACGTTACTCATAGTTCAGTAGACCGTTCTATGGTAGACGGACTTGTTACCTCCATCAATCTATTTGACATAGGTGTAGTTTCGAACCGCTCGTGATTGGATCATGATTCAATTGCTTTGTATATAGTTTGCATTGTTTCAATTGCATTGCATTTTCATTTGCATTGTTTATACATAGTTTTGTATATATTGCCTTCATTTTTTGCATTGTCATGCATGTTGCTAACCATATTGTACTTGTTAAGTTTCTTTTCTTTTCAGGCACGATATTGTATGTACGGTTCATTTGAGGCTAGTGCAACCAGACGAATCGCACAGGTATTGTATCCTCCGAGTGAGACGTATTGAGAATTACATAATTCCCTTACATCCTTTCTACATTGTAGTGTAGTTTGGTGTACGCTAGCTTAAAATTGCCGCATGTATGCTTCATTACAGCTTTCTTAGCATCATCATAAGTTATGTTCGGCTCTGTGCATTGTCTTTCATTTTGCCCCTGCCTTCAGGCGCATACCTTGTTTGTCTTGCATGTTTGTCTGAGTCTTCGGCCTTGTCAAAAATGGGTCGTCTCTGGGTTTTGACATTCACTCCCGTCAATGTTATGACTTTCGAGTTCTGTCAAAGAGGGGCAACTGTAGACACTCCATTTTTGACTGTCCTCAAGACTTGGACGTCACCGTTTGAACACCCGGTGATCATCCATGTTTGTGTTCGTTTGGAGTTCCCGGAGGTCTCGGCTACGCGCCTTGCCTCAGGATCTCCGAACTCGACTGTTTAGTGTCTGGTTTTGCACCAAACACTTGTGTTTTGCCTTGGAGGGGCAGGGAATGCCTTGTGAGGCATCCCCATACATCACCGGCCATGGTCATGGGCCACCGGCTGGTATTTTGTTGCCATCGGCAATGTGTGTTGCCGGTCAGCACTATTTGTTGTCGGTCGGCACTCCCTTTTGTCAAAATGGCATTTTTGGACAGCCGACTACTGTTCATCTGCTTTTGCAGATATTTTAAAGCAGCTGTATGGCATTTTCTTCCCCTCCATACACGTGTATGGAGGGATGGCTCCATTGTTAGCTTACCTTGTAAGCTTTACAAGATTGGCTCCTCTATAAGAGGAGCCCTCCCCTCTTAGCCTTAGGGTTGGACAAAAGGGTTAGAAAATATACAGAGGAGAGCTCTGGATTAGGGTTAGGGTTTGTGTCTCACCTATCTCTATTTTCCTCCCTCTTTTTACCTTTGTGTGTGTTTAAGTGTGTTTGTGTCTTACTATTGCATACAAACACATAGTGTTACACCTTCCCTTGGCTACTAAGGTTCTAAGAGGTTGTTCTTGAGATTCTTGGTTGGTTTTGAGCTTGGAGGAGCAGCTGGTCCACCATTGTTGAAGAGGGTCTTCAAGGGTAACAATTTTGCCTTTTTATTCCCCATTCTTGCATCGTATTTTTCCCTATCTTAGAACTTTTTTTGTGCTTAGTATATAACATAAAAAAAGTTATGTTTTTAGGCCCTCTAAATAGTTTGTTTAGAGTGTTTTGTGGTTTGGAGGTGTTTGACCCCTCTTAGGCCTTGAAAGGCCCTATTTGGTGCTATTTTGAGTGAGCTCCGGGACCTTGGTGTTTGGGCCTCCTTACCACTGAAATCTTGAGGGATTTCAGAGGTGAGGATGGTGCCTTGACGTCCTAGGAAGGAGAGGGCCACCCCCTCTCCTTGTTGTCCTTGAAAAGGACGCAATTTTATGGCCTCTTGAGGGGAGCATCCTAGCTCGCTTCATGTTGACCATGCCTTGGCTATTTTTTGTGCTTATTATGTCATAATATGCCTCTGTTTTTAGGTGGTTTTGGTACAACCATGCATGCTTAGCATACCTACCTTGTAATGCCATGTTTAGGCCTTAACATGCCTTAGGTTGTAAACCATTGTTCAAGCATGTTTTAGGCCTAGCTTTGTGAAGCTTTAGTGCATGATTTTTGTATGCTTTAGCTCTGTTTTAAATTGCTTGAGTCATACTTGCCATGTATTGCATAGCTCCTTTGCATTTTTGGTTTGTTAGCCTTAAGTTTTGGGCCTTTATTGCATGCTTAGCCTATCTTGTTTGCTTTGGTTACACCATCTTAACATGTTCTAGTGCTTACATTGCATGCCATTAGTCCATGCTTAGCCTCTTTTAAATGTGCTTGAAAGTTGCCTTGTTGCTTAAGTATAGGCCCATTAACATGTGCATGTGTGTAAGTGTGTTTGGTCCCTTTTCTTAAGTTTTTGGCCACTGTTTTTGGCCTAATTAGAGCTGTCCAAATCATGTTCAAGTCCATCTCTTTGTTTGTTGCATGTACTCCTTGTATGTTGTAGCATATTGGTGGGTTGTTGCATAATTGAAATCACATGATTGAATGAAGTCACATGTTGGCTTACATGCTTGAATGCCTACATTAGCCTTGCACACTTGTTAGTTGCATTGCTCTATGCCTTGCATTTCTTGCATGTTCATTTGGCATTGCCGTATTGCATGCCTAGTTAACATGCTTAGGTTGCATTGCATTGCATGCATGCTTGGCCTCTTGATATCATGATAGAGGTCAAGTCCCTATTGGTTTGATTGTGTGCATTGCATTTCATTTGACATGGAAATGCATAATTTTGGTCTCTTGGGCCATCACGCATTGAAATGCGCGATTGATGGTCCGAGAACCAAGAAGCATGTCCTTTGAGTCACTAACAGGATAAGGGACATGATTGGTGCATATATGCTTGAATTGTATTGCCATGCTCTGCCTTGCCCTCTGTTGCTGTCAATTGCAGATTCTGCAGGAGCTTTCTGCTGACGCGCAGTGCTTAATTGCCGACGGCAATCCTCCCTCTGCCGATAGCTTCACAATGGCCGGTGATCACATGCCACTGCAGTGGTTACTCTACTCGCCGATGGCATTCCCCAGTATCCAGAGAAGCAATCTGAGGTTTTGGCAGCCCCAGAGGAGTTACAGAAAGGAAAACAGAGGCAGCCTATGCATGGCAGTGCACTTCCGAGCAAGGCCCGAGCACCGCATTGCATTGAGCACTTTCCGAGGCGGTTTACTGTTTTTCCTAGCTTAGTTAGTTTGTTAACTAATTAGGCAATTTGTAATAATTAATTAGCTTGTAGGTTAGTTATCTGTAATATTTATTCGGTCCTCCAAGCGAGGGCGAATCTGTAATAAGTGTGGGTGAGTGTGTGTGCATGTCTTCCAATCCCACTTCTTTCTCCCTTTTACTTACCTGCTTTGATGGTTAGTAATAGGTCATGTTTAATTTAGCATACCTTATGCTATGCATGCGTGCATCCATACATTTGTCTTGTACGCACCGGGCTCGATACATCATGCTAACTGCATTTGTACTTCAATTCCAAATTGAATACGTGCATCAATTGACTGCATTTCACATGCCATGCTAGGTTAGCCGAGTCTACTCTAATTGCATTTTGCATGCGTGCATTAGCCACTTTAACATGAACTAGATCACGCATGTTTGCTAACTAGTTTATTGTTTTGGCACGGAGTACATTGTAAGTATTTATGCTTTCATATCGCATGCGTGTGATGCTATCATGACAGCATGCTTACCATGTGGCTAAATGCTTACGTGAATAACTGTTCGAAGCCTTGTGGATGAAGGTTGGATTGTTTGAGTTGGAAAAACTCCGTTGAAATCTGTATTTTAGCCTACTTGCGAGTAGCAAATTCCAAAACGTTTTCCAAAATAAACGGATATGCAATGCTTATTTCCAAATTAGGTGATCTAGTCTATACTTGTGTGCTGTGCGCATAACATAGTAATCCTAGGCTAATAATTGGAATAAGAACACATAACGTTTTCAAAAATAGATATCACGGTTAATAGAGGTCGATCTTCAAATCGGGCGAGAGGGGGTGCTCATAGCTGACCTTCCCCAATCGTACCCAAGCTCCCAAGCCGAGGCAACTTTGGCAATGACGGACACATGGCCTTTGGCACCGAGTCAGGGTTTCCTAAATTTCCCCATTTAAAAAAAATATTTAGGTGGCGACTCTGTATCTGGCAAAGCAGTCCATGTTTGGCACTTCTTTTCAAAAAATCTATTTCTCAAAACGATTTGCCGGATTTGGACTCTTTAGTTCAGATTAAGAACCGTGACACAAATCGAGTCCGAACTGTAGCATTGAGGCCCACGCGGGCGCGCCTACACACAACCATCACTATTTTTTCTTTGAAGCTGTTGTTGATGCAAGATGAAGTGCTTCGAAGCTTACAAAATTTTGACAAAAGGACTTTCGAAGCAACTTTTGGCCAACGTTGTGGTTATTCAAATTTTGTATGTTTTGGTTCACACATAATTGATGAGAATATTAATTTTATGCTTTAAACCAATTATTAATTCTCTGAAGACACCAAAACCGTTGTTCTTCGAACCAACTTTTGTAGAATACTAGTTACATTTTCATGTAACAAATGGCTATAAAAATGGTTATCAGTAAAGCCACTAATTATCATGCCAAAAATAGGCATTATTCGATAATTAATTAATTGTCATTTTACATATATTTGAAGGGAGGTACACATTTCAAAAGTTTTCTCGTCCCATGTGACATTTCGAAGGTGTTTATTGATGACAAAACCGCCCTTTGAAAGTCACATATGTTACTAAAGGATCAAAGTCGTCCTTCGAAAGTGCTCACGACATCTCTTCGAATCAAATCCAAAGAGTTGGATTACTATGAAATTAGTTTGGCATTTTAACTAGCCATTAATGGCTATAAAATGATATTTCAATGAATAACATGCTTCGAAGTGTCTTGAGACATGCTTCGAAGGTAACCACAAAACCAAATGGTGATGGTTTTATGGATCAACTAATAACAATATTTTTGGTTCAATATATTGCAATAACGAAATATTATTTGTTAGCCATTCCATCAAAGTCAACGTTTGATGTGATCCACAAATCCAAAATGGATTTCGAACAACAAAAGTCATGGTATAGTGTGACCATGAAAATTTATACTTTTTGACACTTTGAATAATGTCAAAAATTTTGAATTCATGAACAGTGGCTTGTTCATTATTCTTGACCATGTTTGTTTTAAAAACATGACTTTTGCCAAATTGATTTTCGCCAAATTGATTTTCATAATTATTTGGCAAAGTGAGTTGTTTTTTCATGTTAGCCACTAATGGCTTATGAAAATCACCCATGGATATGTTATTTTCATGACTTGACTCTCTAAAAATTGGTTTTGAGACCCCCTAAGTCATGTATGGAACTTCATTCTTAGCCAAATTTGGCTCAAGAACATGCTCTTTCATTATGTTAATTTCATAATTTGGCTCTTTAAAAACCGACTCTTGAACCCCCCGAGCCATTGATGAAATCAACTCTTTGCTTTTGCTATTTTTAACCATGAAAAAATTCACCAATTTCGGCCATTAAAGCCTCAGTTAAAGACTTGGTAGTGAGAGTTGATAACTCATCATTCCATTGGCGAATTTTCATATCAAGTTGATGAATTTCTCTAATTAAATGGTGTCATTTTTCTTCCACCAAATAATATTGTAAGGGATGAAAGTTTATTTCATCAAGAAAATGGATCTCTTCTTAAAGATCCAATTTTTTTTGTTTACGCCAATAAATTTCATCTAGGCTATTTGAAATGGACAAATCCAATTCATTTTTCATTTCTTACACTTGACGTCCCACCGGACGTGCCAAAAATTATTAGCTTATTTTTCCTACGAAGGAAAATATCATAAATGCGAGCGTGCCAGCAAGGATTGAAAAATCCTTACAGATTAAATTCAAGCCAATTATCAAGCGATTGTGTTGACGGTTCTTTTGTCTCAATGAAGAGGACTTCAAAATTGCCAAATGTAGAGAAAAGAAAAATTAAAAGAAAAATAAGGGAGATAGAGAAAGACGATTGAGTGAACAATCAAAGTAATAATTACTTATCTCTACTCCTATGCTTCGAAAAGGAAGTGCATAAAATGCTTTGAAAAGGAAATGCTGAAAGTAAATACTTCGAAATATAAATCTATGTTAAACTACTTCTAAGATAAGAAAAATGACAAAAAATATTGAAACCAATTGTCTTTGATTATAAATTCTGGCTCTTTTACAATGTAGCCATGAATGGCTATTTATAGGTAAATATTTGTAGGAAAAAACTCCCAGCAATAACTACTCAATAACCACCTAAAACTACACACTCTTCCATCTTCATTCCCACAATGCCACATATCCCTCCATGTCTTCATAACTTCCTTTAACCTCCAATTCATGCTCCATGTTCTCTACTTTATTCTCCATCATCTTTTCACATTTCATAACTTATCATAACCTCCAAATGAGTAGGAGGATGCCACATGTCCTGCAATTATATAAATAATAAATAATAATAATAATTGCAGATATATGGTGCCAACACATATATAATAAGATAATGAGTTGAACATTGAAAATTATGTTTTGCTAGATGCACAGGTATTGAGACTTTCTATTCTTTGTTTTTACATTCATTATTCTTATATTAAAAAAGTTTCTTAGTAAATTCATGCATAATGTAGTTCTAGTCACAGGAAAGTTAGAATTTACTAGTAAATTAAATATTGGCTAATGATGATGTAGTTCTCCTGAAGAGAGATGGGTCGGGCTGGTCTAAGCTTCCAACAGGTCTGCTGGCCCCGAAGTCCATGGAGCACACCTGCAAAAAGGTTCAAAGGGGGAGGTAATCCCCCAGCAGATCCTTCGACGATCAAGTTAGAATTGGAGAGATTGACTATGTAAGGAGAGGGGAGAGGGGAAGTGAAAAACTTAACTTTTGATGTGTCTCGGAAACTTTCTTATATCCTTTGCTCATCATTTCCTTGTCTATTCCAGCCTGTCGTGTTGGCCGAAAGTCTATGTTCTAACTTGCATTGTTCATGGTGAGTCTGTATATTCCGACGTGAGGAGGTTGTTTCATTTAATGCTATGAGAGCCTCATTAATGGCTGATGTGTGGTGCAATAAGCTTATAGGATCTTTGTCTGCTTATGTGTCTAGGCCCCTGTTTGGAAAGTGTTTGAATGTTATTGGTCCTAGCCTAATATTGATGTCACTAGGCTTTGGTCTCAAGAATGTCGACTAGGCCCTGATCCGTGGGTTGGGCCCTCCTAGGCTAGGCCCTCCTGGGTGCCCATCAGTATCAGTAGTCCTCCATTCTCGAGTGCAACTTTAGTCCAACAAAGGGAATAAGAAAGGTGGAGGGAGTCTGTAAAGCTTGGGAGGGTAGGGGTGGGTAGATAGGGAGTGACCAAGTGGCGAGGTTGCCAATAAGGAAGGCCGGTTGCAAAGGTGGTCGATCAAGATGGCTGAACGGAAGGAGGGCCGACCACAAAGGTGGCCAAGCGGGATGACCGAGCGAGAGGACGGCTGACCACGAAAGTGGCCGAGCTAAATGGCCGACTGAGAGAAAGGCCGACCGCAAAGGTGGCTGATTGGGATGGCCGAATAGAAGGAAGGCCGACCGCAAAGGTAGCCGAGCTAGATGGCTGACTAGGAGGGGGGCCAACCGCGAAGGTGGCCGATCGGGATAGCTGAATAGGAGGAGGACCGACCGTGAGGGTGGCCGAGTAGGATGGTCGATCGGGAGGTGGCCCAACTGCGAAGGTGGTTGAGCGGGATGGCTGACTAGGAGGAGGGTCGAGAAAAGAGTGACGGGGCACGAGACACGAGGGGGTAAAAGCACGTGCTGATGTGAAGTGGAATAGACGGGGAAGAGGAAAGAGAATTAGTAAGGCGAGGAAAGGATCGTGGCCGTACACGTGGTACAACAAGGACCGCAGAGGAGGGAGACGAATAGGGTGTAGGAGGGGAAGGGTTTGGAAAAGTGGGTTGTTGAAAAGGCGGGGGTTTAATTGGTGTGCGAAATTTCAAACTGGCAAATTTTAATCACGATCCTTGGGGGATAGGTAAACCTTGGGCTTTTGGACTTGTGCGTTTTACTTATTTGATTGGAAAAAACCAGCGCATTCCAGATTTAAGTGACTTCATCGCAGGAGATTCGCCTGTCTGGCATATTGTAAATTTTCTGGCTCCTGCAACTGAAGCAATAGTGAGAAACGTGAAGGAGATGGCACAACACAAAGTGCCAGCCATGGGAGTGGATGCACTGGGGGAGGATGATGGGTTGGAGTTGGCGGAGCAGTATAGGGCGGGAAGGAGGGTGGAGAAGGGGGCGGAGCAGCCAGTGTGGCCCTTGGGGTTGACAATGATCTCGGCGATGTAGTCGATTATTCAAGTGGCACCAGACCATTGGCATACGAAGGCGGACAAGTGCACTCTAACAGCAGAGGATCTGGAGGAGTTATGTAACAAATATCAAATTCTGGCCGACATAGAGTTAAGCTTGCCGACGACAAAGGAGAAGATGTCGAATGTGCGACCAACAGAGTTTGCACTGTGTGAGAAGGCGCTGTGTGGAGGCCTACGGTTGCCCCTTCCACGGCTAGTGGTGGACGTGTTAAACCGTCTAGAGGTGACCCTAGGGCAGCACATGCCGAACGCGTAGAAGATACTGTTCGCTTGTGCCATGGCGTGGTCGCGAGCGATTAGGGGGAGATGATGACGGTGGATGAGTTTTTCTCCTGCTACAAGGCATCAAGGCAACAGGAGACGTAGGTGACTTTATAGGCCATAGCTGGAAGGGGATTGGTGGTGGGACTTCCGTCATCGGTGAAGGGTTGGCAGCCAAAGTGGTTTTTTATGTCGGCGAGTGACGGAAAAAAGGCACATACAATTTGGAAAGTCCCCACCAAGTCCTGGGAGTCGAAGTTAGACGCCAATGCGGAGAATAGGGTAAAACGGGTGAAGGATTGGAGGGAGAGGAAAGGACTGAAATGGGATGACCTTGTCCAGCCCTCAGCCCTGTTCGCCCTGAATCTAGGGCCGCAACCAGTCGAATGTAAGAAGGAAAGCTTAGAAAGAGAAGGACAAAAGAGCTTTTGCAAAGGCGGAGAAATATAAAGAGAAAAAATTAGGCCCAGTGCCAAAGGTGGTTATGAAAAGGTCAGTCAGACCACGACCCAAGCCATTGAGAGAGAATGACCTGACCAACTTTGTCCCTTTGAGGGCGCCATTCAATCCGTTGAAGTAAAGAAGTGATAGGATAGTGGAAACGGTGTTGAAGAAGAAGTAAATGAAAGTGGCAGCAGAAGGGGGAGAGGGAGGACCAGTGGGGAAGAAGGCAAATGAGGAGGTAATGGAGTTGTCCCCAAATCGGGAGGGGGGGAGAGGCCTGGGTTGAGGTGGGAGCGGAGGAATGTGTGGTCAAGTTATCAAGAGGCTAAGTGGTGAATGAATCGGGCGGTCCAAAGGAGTTAGAAGAAACCGATCAGTCGGTTGAGTTGTCCTCCATGGATGTGCCGTTACAAGAGCTACCATATAGCGATCCCGGTTTTCCTTTTCGTGCTTAACTGTAATCCGGATTCGATCTCGTAAGGGTGCTGTTGTCTTATCCTCTTTCTATCCCTTTCTCTTTGTGTTCGAGCTTGGGGTTGTGTTGGGCAAGTTGGGAATAAGTTGGTTGTGTTTTAAAACGTAAAATCTTTGCCCAGTTTTTGGTCCCTCCGCTCGAGCGGCGCTTTTGACGCTCGAGCGGGACTCTGTTGTTGCTTGTCCGCTCGAGCGGGGGTGTTGGCGCTCGAGCGGGGAAATCACCCATCCAGTTTTTCGTCTGCAATGGTATACGCTCGAGCAAGGGATTGGACGCTCGAGCGGAAGTATGTGTCGGACGCTCGAGTGGAAGTATTTGTCTGACGCTCGAGCGGGAAGTTTGACGCTCGAGCGGGCATCATGTCTGTAAACGTTCTGGGAGCGTGCATCCGCCGCTCGAGCGGGTGTTGGACGCTCGAGCGGGGATCTGTGAGTGACGCTCGAGCGGGGAGTTCGACGCTCGAGCGGGGCGACTTTTATATAAAGCCGAGATCCGACTTTTTGGTTCACTTTTCAACATCTTTTCTCTCTCTTACTTTTCCAAAAAGGTATTTTGAGAGCTCCTCTCGCTAGAATCCTAACTTCTCTCTTAGGATTGATCTAGTAGGAGTTATTTTCTCACCTTGGGCCTTTACAAAAGTTGTGTTGATCGTCGAGGGCTATCTTCTAATCTGAAAATTTCGGGATTTGGAGCATTTCCATTTCTTCATCTCCTTCGTTGAGCCCCATCACTCGAGGTAGGGATAACCTACACCGTGTAGACGGTTGGTAGAATACATTAACTTTATGTATTGAGTGATTGTGTATATGACCAATGTGTTTATATGCATTATGTGTAGACGGTTGGTAGAATACATTAACTTTATGTATTGAGTGATTGTGTATATGACCAATGTGTTTATATGCATTATGTGTAGACGGTTGGTAGAATACATTAACTTTATGTATTGAGTGATTGTGTATATGACCAATGTGTTTATATGCATTATGTGTAGACGGTTGGTAGAATACATTAACTTTATGTATTGAGTGATTGTGTATATGACCAATGTGTTTATATGCATTATGTGTAGACGGTTGGTAGAATACATTAACTTTATGTATTGAGTGATTGTGTATATGACCAATGTGTTTATATGCATTATGTGTAGACGGTTGGTAGAATACATTAACTTTATGTATTGAGTGATTGTGTATATGACCAATGTGTTTATATGCATTATGTGTAGACGGTTGGTAGAATACATTAACTTTATGTATTGAGTGATTGTGTATATGACCAATGTGTTTATATGCATTATGTGATGACGGTTGATAGAATACATTAACTTTATGTATTGAGTGATTGTGTATATGACCAATGTGTTTATATGCATCATGTGTAGATGGTTGGTAGAATACATTAACTTTATATATTGATCGATTGTGTGTATGACTCTGTGTTTATATGCATTGCTTGTCTAGAGGAGGAGATGGGGGATGTACTCCGCGGTTTAGGGGAAGATGGGGGATGTACCTCTAAACCGGATAGGATTGGGAGGAGATGGGGGATGAACTCCGTAGACACAGCTCATATGCTTGTCTAGAGAAGTGAAGATACAGCTCATATGCTTATCTTTGTGAAGTATAGATATAGCTCATATGCTTGTCTAGTGAAGTGTAGATATAGCTCATATGCTTGTCTAGTGAAGTGTAGATATAGCTCATATGTTTATCTGTTGTAATATTGATATAGCTCATATGCTTATCTGTTGTAGTATTGATATAGCTCATATGCTTATCTATTGAAAAGTTTGTTTATTTTGATATAGCACTAAAATGTATATCATCATCGTTTGTGAAGTATGGACGTAGTTTATGTGTTAGTGATACAACACCAAAATGTGTATCCACCGCGAATTTTGAAAATGTTCTAGTGATGAACTATAATCTCATCAAAATGTTTTGGTAAGAGTACTGAGCCCTGTTTTCAAACCCAAAGTTGAACAAGAAATGAAAAGTGAATTGTAACGTAGACTTGGTTGTCATGGAATTGTAATAAGATGTAAATGGAAGTGTAAGTATTGACCCTATCAGTTGCTAATCTTTTAGGTATTGTTCATAGTCGGTTTAGTATATTCCTACTAGGCTGTGGCTCACCCTTTATGGGAAAATCATTTTCAGGTGCAGGTAGCATGCCATTTCTGAGGACATAGCTTGGGAGGCTAAGGGCAAACTTACTTTTGTC
The DNA here is from genome assembly GCF_004153795.1 of Camellia sinensis. NCBI lineage: Eukaryota > Viridiplantae > Streptophyta > Magnoliopsida > Ericales > Theaceae > Camellia > Camellia sinensis. Next base: position 115,331 of record NW_021024503.1, on the reverse strand, counting down.
GCCTTATTTTCCTTTTGATGTATTACATGTAAATTCAAGCCAAGAGCTTAATGTGTAACCGAGTCAATACTCTCTTTTGTAACCAAGTGTTAACTTTGAAAGCTGTAAGCCCGTAGGGCATTTACCTTTGTTGTTAACGTGTAATACTTTTGTAATGAAGTACTCTGACGAATTGAGGAAATGTGGATCTTTTATATATAAATGTATGTTTATATTGATGGGTTTAATGCTTATTCTTTTGAGGGCGTGGCATGCCACAAGTCAGGAGCCGAGAGAAGAGTGGGCGGGTGGAGAAGAGACCAACGCTGCGCTGAAGACTGCCATACATCATATTCGCGTGGTGGCCGGCTGCTTGGCAGAAGATCAGGGCGAAGCCAGGGTCGCAATAGACCGACTATTGGGGGTCGTAGAGGATGCGACTGTGTGGAGTATGGCCCAAGTTACAAAGGTTGACCTCGTGAGAGGGTTGTACTCAGCGTAAATGAAAGCAGCAACCCTGGTAGCGGCCCTACTGGACAGGGCGGTGAGGGTAAATATGGAGGCAGAGTCGCTGAAGGCCCAATTGGAAGGAGTGCGAGCGCAATTACAAAACCTAAGGCAGAGACGGCGGGCTAGAGAAAAGCAGTACGTAGTGCCTGTGCGAAAGGGCTGGCATATACGTAGAGAGCAAAGAAGATGGAGGTTTTGTCAGTGGTACAGGAATACTTAGCCAAGCGCGCCAGTGTAAGCCAAGCTGAGGTCGCCTCCGAGCTCGCAGTCGCCAAAGCTGAATTGGAAGTGGTGGGCCACAAGGCGATAGCACTGGAGTTTGAGCCGATGGGCGAACAGAAGAAAGTAGGCGAAGTCCAAGAAACCTACAACACTGCCAAGGAAAGGTTGGAAGAGGCAGTCACCAACAATGAAGAGTTGTATGACCAAGCCCTAAAAGACTAAGAAGAAGCAGGTGTGTGCATTGCGGAGTTGGAGAAGGCCTTGGGGGAGGAAAGGGCCAAGGCAGCAGAGTTAACCAGGATAATAGCGTCTAAGAGGGCGGCCTATCCAGACCTATACGTGGCGGCGTAAGAGCAATTTAAGCGGTCTCCTGAAATCTAAATGGCCATCGATGCAGCAATGGCAAGCGGCTTGGCCAGAGAGGGTGAAAGGGGTGCTGGGCCATCAAGAGTGGCTGCTGCTAGGAGGACCGAAGAAGATATAATCCAAGGTTTTCAGCAGTTAGACTACTATAAGCATGAAATGAGCCAGTACTTAGACAGCGGCTGGACTAGACAGCGGCTGGACGAGCTTCAGATATAGGTTGCAGGAGCTATTCTCAGATGTGGACTTTAGTCTGGTGAAGGTAGCAAAGGAGGACATCTCCCAGACTCCCCTAGATGAGGGAGTGAAAGAGAAAGACCTGGCGTCCAACGAAGGGGAGTGAGGACTGGGCATATGGCTCTTTTTTATGTTTTTTTTTTTTTGTTTTTTTTTTGTTATTATTATCTTGTGGTTTGAGAGAACTCTTTGTAAAGAACGGTTGAAAGTTGTAAAAAACTTAGAGTCGTAATAAATTTGTTTGAAATTTGTAGAGAACATGTGTTTACAATAAGATTACTTGAAAGTTGGAAAGAACGTGCAAGAACTTGTCTAGTGGGATCTATAAATAAAAGAAGCACATCATGTGGTTGACTTGCCAAAATTTTTTCAAAACGGCTTGTCACAACAATTTGTAATAAAGTGAAGATATAAAAACTGCTCATTTAGGGTGAGATGTTGCTCAAAACAGTCTGGCTGAGTTTGTCAGGGCTTAGTTGTACCGAGCCCAACAGGCTTGGTTTGACTAAAGCTGTGTTTAACTCAGTCTGGCGTAGTTTTTCATGCTTAGTCTGGCTAAGGCTCTGGAGGTCTCAGTCAAGCTGAGGCTGTGTTTAACTCAGTCTAGCTAAGTTCTTCATGCTCAGTCTGGCTGAGGCTTTGGAGGGCTCAGTCTGGCTAAGGCCATATTTAACTCAGTCTGGCTGAGTTCTGCATGCTCAGTCTGGCTGAGGCTCTGGAGGGCTCAATCTGGCTAAGGCCATGTTTAACTCAGTCTGGCTGAGTTCTTCATGCTCAGTCTAGCTGAGGCTCTGGAGGGCTCAGTCTGGCTAAGGCCATGTTTAACGCAGTCTGGCTGAGGCTCTGGAGGGCTCAGACTGGCTGAGACCATGTTTAACTCAATCTGGCTGAGTTCTTCATGCTTAGTCTAGCTAAGGCTCTGAAGGGCTCAGTCTGGCTGAGGCCATGTTTAACGCAGTCTGGCTGAGGCTCTGAAGGGCTCAGTCTGGCTAAGACCATGTTTAACGTAGTCTGGCTAAGGCTCTGGAGGGCTCAATTTGGCTGAGACCATGTTTAACTTAGTCTGGCTGAGTTCTTCATGCTCAGTCTGGCTGAGGCCATGTTTAACTCGGTGCATGTTGTTTAATCTTGAATCAAGGTACAACATAGATAATGGGAATCTTGAATTGTTGTCATATTCCTGCAATCATAAGTACATGCATGGCATGGCAAGAGCCAAAATGGACAAGTGTCTCGATCACCAAAATGAAATATACAACAATGTAAAGCTAACAAAAAGCAGGGACTGCCACTTTACTAAAAATAGTATCTCAAGTGTTCAGCATTCCATGGATGGGGGAGGTCTCTGCCTTCCATGTCTTGGAGACGGTATGTGCCTGGGCGGGATCGTGCTTTAACGATGTAAGGGCTTTCCCACTTAGTTGTCAGCTTGTCCTCAGTTGGGTTTTTGGTGGCAAGAGTGGCTTCTCGTAAGATAAGGTCTCCCACTGTGAACGCCCTCAGTCGAACTTTGTGGTTGTAGTATTTCCTTATTTTCTGTTGGTATGAGGCTAGTAGGACGGCAACCGTTTCTCGCAATTCCTCGATGAGGTCTAGGTGGGTTCTCCAAAGGTTGTCGTTGAAGTTTAGATTGGAGTGGAAGACTCTGGGTGTCGGTAAGCCAATTTCCACAGGGATGACCACTTCGGCACTGTATGTTAGGCGAAATGGGGTCTCCCCAGTTGGAGTCTGGACGGTTGTTCGATAGGCCCAGAGGATGTTGGGTAACTCATCTGCCCAGAGGCCCTTGGCGGTCGCCAACTTGGTCTTGATGATTTGCAGTAGGGAGCGGTTGGTAACCTCCACCTGTCCGTTGGCTTGAGAATGGCCTAGGGAGGAAAAACAGGTCTTGGTGTTGAGTTCTGCGTAGAATTCCCTAAATTTGGCATTGTCGAATTGTTTGCCATTGTTGGAGACAATGGCTTGGGAAATCCCAAAATGGCACACAATGGACTGCCAGATGAACTTAATAGTATTCGGCTCAGTAATCTTGGCAAAAGGTTCCACTTCGACCCACTTGGTAAAGTAATCGATAGCCATGACGGCAAACTTTACTTGGCCCCTGCCAATCGGCAAGGGACCTACGAGATCGATTCCCCACTTAGTGAAGGGACAAGGGCTGCTGAGCGTGATCAACTCCGTTGGAAGGGCGTGGGGGATGTTAGGGAAGCGCTGGCATTTGTCGCACTTCATCACGAAATTAGCAGTGTCCTGATTTAGGGTAGGCCAAAAGTAACCTGTTCGGAGAATTTTATGAGCTAGAGACCGTCTCTCAAAGTGATTTCCACAGATCCCCTCATGTATTTCTCTTATTACATAAGTTGCTTGGTCATTGTTGAGGCATTCGAGATATGGTTGTGAGAATCCCCTCTTATACAGGGTGCCACTAATAATGATGTAATTCGATGACTGAGTTCTGACTTTGGTGACTTTAAGTTTGTCTGCTGGAAGTGTGCCCTACTCGAGGAATGCGATGATGTCCTGGGCCAATAGGATGGGCTCATCCTAAAGCAGGTGAATTGCTCGTTGATCTGGTGAGACTGTTGGATGGGTCAGGTACTCGACCCAGATGCCGTGGCAAAGGTCCGACTGGTCGGCTGAGGCTAACTGTGCCATTTCATTTGTTTGGGAGTTTTCTGGCCGGGGGATATGTCGAATACGAAAACTATTAAAGAAGCAGGTCAGAGGAAGAGCAAGATCCTTGTATGATCGTATGGCTTTTTCCTTTGCATCAAACTCGTCTATTATCTGGCCGACTACCAACTGAGAGTCGCTAAAGACTTGCAGGTGGTCGACTCTGATGTCTCTAGCCAATTGGAGACCCGCTATGAGAGCTTCATATTCAGCTTAGTTGTTGTTTGCCTCAAATAGGAATCGAATGATACATTTGAAATACTGTCCTTCTGGGGTAGTGAGGATTAAACCGGCTCCGCTGCCCTCTTTATGGGATGAACCGTCAACAAAAGTCCAAGAATGGGGGTCTTCCTCCTCAATAGGGTCATGTGCTGGCGGAGTGGGTGTGTGTGGGGTGAGATTTGTGAATTCCAAGATGAAGTTGGCAACAGCCTGGCCTTTGATGGTTGTTCGTGGTCGATAAGAGATTTCATACTGACGTAGTTCAACGGATCACTGCATGAGCCTGCCTAATGATTCTAGTTGTTACATGACCTTTTTCAAAGGCTGGTCGATGAGAATTACTTTGGAATGAGCTTCGAAATAAGGTCGGAGACATTTGGAGGCGATGACTAAAGTGAGAGCCTTTTTTCTATTAGAGGGTAGTTCTGTTCGGCTCCCCTGAATACACAACTAATGTAATAAACCGGGCGTTATACTGATCCGTCCTCCCTAATGAGGGCAACACTGACAGCGGTATAGGACACGGCTAAGTAGAGGAAGGGGGTTTTGCCTGGTAGTGCTTAAGAGAGAAGAAGGGGGTTGGCCATGCATTGTTTTAGTTGTTAGTAGGCTTCCTCAGACTCAGTGTTCCATTTGAAAGCTTCCCGAAGGACTTTGAAGAATGGAAGGCATTTGTCAATCGCAAGAAAAATAAAACGGTTGAGGGCGGCAACTCTGCCTGTTTGCCGCTAAACTTCTTTGACTGTCCTGAGAGACTGCATTTCTATCAGGGCCTTGATCTTTTCTGGGTTGGCCTGATACTTGCGCAAGGTTTGGAAAGTCTTGCACAGGTCGACCAAGTGGTCGGAAAAGAGTTTGCTTTCGACGAGCATGTTGTCAACGTAAACTTCCATATTCTGACCTATCTGGTGTTAGAAGACGACATTTACCAAGCTTTGGTAAGTGGCTCCAACATTCTTCAAACTGAACGGAATGACACGGTAGTGATAAGTCCTCCTGTCAGTGATGAAAGAGGTGTGTTCCTGGTCGTCCACGTGCATTAAGATCTGATTATAACCGAAGAAAGCATCCATGAAGTTAAGCATCTGATGTCCCGCAGTTGCGTCGACCAAAAGATCTATCTTGGGGAGGGGGTAGTTGTCTTTGGGGCAGGCTCGGTTGAGGTCGGAGTAGTCGATGCAGAGTCGCCATTTGCCGTTATTTTTTCAAACTAGGACCACGTTGGACAACCATCGGGGATAGTCCACATTTTTGATGAATTGTGCCTTCAGCAGCTTGTCAACCTCAGCAACAATGAGGTTGTTACGTTCCGGATGAAAAATACGTTGCTTTTGGAGAAATGGTCGAAATTGGGGTTCAATACTGAGACGATGGGTGATAAAAGAAAGGTCAATACGTGGCATGTCTAAATGGATCCAAGCAAAGACATCATTGTGTTCGATTAGGAAGGCCGTGAGATCGGCCTTGACTTGAGAAGATAGCTGGTTGCCGATCTTAGCCGTTTTTGTTGAATCCGTGCGATCGACAGGTACTTCGACAAGTTCCTCCACTAGTTCCCCTCTAACAAATTCTTCCTTGTCTTGGACATCTAAGCCTTCGATGATCATAGCTTCTTTCATTTTGGCTTCCTTTAGTGAGGCGACATAGCATTCTTGGGCTACAGTCTCCTCTACTCTCACGGTGCCGACCCCTTGGTCAGTGGGAAATTTCATGGCCAGATGATACGTGGAGGTTACGGCTTGAAAGGCATTAAGGGCGGTGCGCCCTAATATGACGTTGTAAGTAGAGGGACTATTTACGACGAGGAAAGTGAGTAATTTGATGGACTGCAGTGGATATTCTCCAATGGTGATGGGGAGGTCGATGAAGCACATTGATGTGATCCGATCGTCGGTGAAGCCCACCAGAACTCTCCTGACTTTGTAGTTTGACAACAAGGCTAAGATGACAAAGGGGTCGTCATGAGGATAGCGAACGCTTGTGCAGTCTATCGACGTAAAGGTGACCGGCTCGGACCATTGCTTGGGTTGTTTGTGGGGTCGGTCCACCGTGGCCACTTCTCTATTGGATCCCTGTCAAATTTTTCGGAGCTCAGCTCGCTGTGCCGACCGGGACAGTCTGCCACACTCGAGGCCACTAGCGTTGACCTGTATTTCGCCTAGCGAATGGGGGGCGTCGCCGTGAGCTTGGGATTGGTATTGAGATCAGTCATCATTTCGCTCGGGTTGTGCTGGTTGTCGGGAAGAAGTGTGTTGGCGGTTATGGTTTGGGGGGCCAGTTCTAGGCCTCTGCGATGGATGGGCTGTGGTGAATCGGCTGAGGCGTCCCTGATGGACCAGATCCTTAACCTGGTCTTTGAGGTTGACACATTTGCAAGTGTTATGGTCTTGATGGAAGCAGTAGTACTTGGATTGATCCCATCAAGTGGATGGAGATCTGGATGGTTGAGGCCATTTTAGGTTATAGTCTCGTTGAATTTGGTTTGGGACTTGCTCCATGGGTGAGTTGAGGGGGGTGTATTGCTCGAACCGACCAGGTGGGCGGGTTGGTGGTTGTCGGTCCGAGCGCGTAGGCCGATCTGGGTGCGATGGGGGTCGGTATGTGTATTGCGAGGGTCGTGGCTCTAGCTCTTTTCTTTTGTCCTTAGAGGATGGGATTTTGGAGATGAAGTCTTGGCGAGCTGCCAGGGAATCTTCGGTGTTCATGTATTTTTGGACTTTGGTGAGAAGGGAGGCCATTGTGGTTGGGGGATTTTTGGAGAGGGAGAAAAGGAAATCGGACGGGCACAAACCGACTATGAAGGTTGTGAGAATGACCTTGTCGTCGTTTTCCTCCACTTGGAGGGCTTCGGTGTTGAAGCAGGTGACATAGCTGCATAACGACTCTCTCTCTGTCTGCCAGATGTAGCAATTGGGTGGCTGGATGTCGTTGTCGCTGAACACCAATGAAATGGCTCAAGAAGGATTCGCTAAGTTGGCGAAATGAAATGATTGAGTATGGGGGGAGCTGACTGAACCAAAGGCATGCCGACCCCTTCAACGTGACAGAGAAAACGCGACACATGATTTCGTCTGGAAAGGTATGTAAGATCATGAGTTTCTGGTATGCTTCTATATGGTTGACTGGGTTTGTGGTACCATCGAAAGTGTCGATCGACGGCATCTTGAACTTGGAAGGGAGAGCTTTATCCTGGATAGTGGTAGTGAAAGGAAGGTTGATGGTAGAGGAAGTCTTGTGTTGCATGTTTTGCATGACCCCCTACAGTTGGAGTTTCATGGCCCGTAGCTCTTCATCCCAGATGGAAGCGTTATCCCCACAGACAGGGATCGGGGGTTGAACACTGCTAGCCTCACCCTCATGGGCCGCCGTATGGCGTGGTAAAGGGTGGTTATGGAAAGGTGGTGGCATATCTTGGTGAGGCTACGAGCCTGACGGAGAAGGGTGTAGACCATCAAGTTTCGACGGTTAGGGTCGCGGGGCTAAGGGTGGAAGTGTTCCTTAAGACACGTGTGGTGGGAATTAATGGTGATGGTGGGCTTGTTCTGGGTACGGGGGAACCATTGGTCGTGGTGGAGGCAGGACAGACAAGTCACGCTGGAGTAAAACATTGATTAAGGCCTGGTTTTGTTCAGTCAGTCGGTTGATGCTATTAGTGAGTTCTGCGAAATATGGAGACGGGTTATTTGGGTTGGAGGGCTCAACTTCGGGGTTACCAGCGTCCCCCATCTCCTCCCAATCCTATCCGGTTTAGAGGTACATCCCCCATCTTCCCCTAAACCGCGGAGTACATCCCCCATCTCCTCCTCTACACAAGCAATGCATATAAACACAGAGTCAAATACACAATCGATCAATACATAGAGTTAATGTATTCTACCAACCATCTACACATGATACATATAAGCACATTGGTCATATACACAATCACTCAATACATAAAGTTAATGTATTCTACCAACCGTTATACTCTATGACACATCCGATTGATTAGTTTTAGTTTGTCTAATCATCATGCATTGTCTACAACAATCAACACTACCCTCCACCGGTAGCCCAAAGCAATTATTTCTAAGCAGGAAATAAATGCACAAATGAATAATATATCAACATTCCAATTAGGTGAGCAACAAATGATTTGTCTACACTCTTTAATCCCATACATTCCCAATTTCAACATTCTCAATTCAATTCCTCACTTTCTTCAATTAATTATATGCATTAATTAATTAAACCAATTAGGGCAAATTACCATAATTCACAAAACAACCCTAAGGTTCCATTTCCATCAATGTCCCAACATTAATCTCGTTTCTCTATGCCTAACATGCATATAGGTTTATATACTTAAAACCCCGACTTTTGTAAAATTACACAAAGGCCCAAACTTTCTCAAAATTTCCCAACAACCCCCAACATATCAATATGCTAAAATTCAAAGACAAAGCTCATAAGATGGAGTAGGTTATCCCTACCTCGAATGATGGGGCTCAACGAAGGAGACAAAGAAACGAAAATGCTCCAAATCCCAAAATTTTCAAATTAGAAGATAGCCCTCGACGATCAACACAACTTTTGTAAAGGCCCAAGGTGAGAAAACAACTCCTACTAGATCAATCCTAAGAGAGAAGTAGACATGATGCCCGCTCGAGCGTCAAACTCCCCGCTCGAGCGTCAGACACATACTCCCGCTCGAGCGTCCAATCCCCTGCTCGAGCGTATACCACTGCAGACGAAATACTGGATGGGTGATTTCCCTGCTCGAGCGCCAAAACCCCCGCTCGAGCGGATAAGCAACTACAGAGTCCCGCTCGAGCGTCAAAATAGCTGCTCGAGCAGAAAGACCAAAAACTGGGCAAAGACTTTACGTTTTAAAACGCAACCAACTTATTCCCAACTTGCCCAGCACAACCCCAAGCTCGAACACAAAGAGAAAGGGACAGAAAGAGGATAAGACAACAGCACCCTTACGAAATCGAATCTGGATTACAGTTAAGCACGAAAAGGAAAACCAGGATCGCTATAACCTCCCCCCCCCTCCCCCGAAATTAAGGGTACGCCAAAATACAAGGCCAATTGATCACAGAGCATTCAACAACCGAGCTCCAAGGAAAGAAATTACTTTCATAACAAACCTCTGACTCACTCTTACCAAGGAAGATACTAACCAAGGGAACACATTCTAAACGACCACACCTTAGGTACGCAAGCCTCAACAAACCAAACCTCCCCCGAAACAATTCACCAACAACCGACTAGCACCCCAAGCTAAGTCACTACTCAACAACACAACCAAAGCAAATCTTTAGAGTAGATAATAAGAAAACATTTTCTTGTTCAAGATGCATTTCTCAAAGATGTTTAAATTTTCAACGTTAACGTTCCGGAATAAATCTTGCATTTTCCATACAAAAACTCAAAAGCTTTGCAAACATTTTTCACAAATACGGTGTTACCCAAAATGCAGAGTTACCCACAGTTTATTTGCCAAAAAGATTAATCTAGAATTCTTTAAAATCTTTGAATTTAAATCAACTTTTCAACAACGCCCTCGGATGGCCCAAACACTGGGAAAAATTTGTTTTCCATTTCTTTCCAAAATAACACTATCCACAACCATCACTCACATGGCGATGCCACAACCAACATAGAACACAACATTTCTATAATGATAGTTAATAGAAATAACAACAGTACTATCAACACACAAGGTATAAGAAATTCATGATTTTGCAATTTTATCCCGCCTCCCTTTAAAAGAAAGTCATAAATACGGCTCAGGACCTGGCCAACAACTAAATGAGATCACATCTCATCCCCACAATACCCCCCTTTAACACACAAATGATACACATTATAGTGCTGTATCAATATCAAACCAAACATCATACATACATAATGTATAAAAGCCAATCATTCACAATGATCAATCAATACATATATTTGATGTATTATTTCAACCATCAGATTCAACGACAAAACATGTTCGATTAGTTTCAGTTTTCCCTAATCAACATACAAAGTTTACAACAAACGAGACTAAACTCAAGGTGACCCATGCCAACCCAAAACCCGTTATCGACAAGCTGACTAATCAACTCAATAAACTCTACACTCAGTAATCCACACACTGATGTGCCACTCTAGCCACTGACCCCAACCACGGGGTTCTCTACACAAACCACAAATTTTGGAATCTCACCGGATCTCCTAAAACTGAACCGTATCAACACTGCGTCTAAGGGAATCATCATCCCCCACCATGGCTATCTAGCAAGCCTGCTCACTTTCTTGACCAAAGACCGACATGGTCAACCTCAATCACAACAACCCGAACACGAAGGACCACCTTGACCAACGCTATACTCATTACTTTAGAACATGAACTGCTCTTCCTTCAAAGAATGCTACCAGCATCCACTCACAACCCAAACCCAACGATTGATAACCAATCACAACACGAACGCTACCCCTACACAACCAATGGGGTCACCACGGACTCACTGACTAGCAAGATCCAAAACACGAACCAACATACAAGTACCATTCCCCCTAACTCGAGATATAAATCTCACATTCCCTCGAACATTCTCACATAGTCTTGCCAACACCGCGCAACTCTCGAAACCATCACATCTAACACATTCAACCGTACTAAGCAAAACCTCCTTATTTTGCAAGCCCTCTTACTTCCACACCGAATCCCCCAATAACTCATAGGGTCCACTCATCACTCTACATCTTACTTGTCACTCATCTCGAGAGTACCATCAAGACACCTAGTCTCCATGCCACACCACTAGCCAATGTTACCGCTAGACAACCACCATGAACCAATCCCGACACTGTTGCATGTTGCCGACAAGGCTTTCAAAGATTCACTCTTCTAACTTTCCAGCAGAGTAAAGGTTCTCACCCTCCTCACTATTAATCCACATCTCTATCTGCAAACACCATACCACTGTGACTCCATCCACGGGTCACACTCTAACCACGGCTATATACCCAATTAACCCTTTTGATAACATCCTCTCGAGTTCACCCGACAATAGACCGAAATCTATACTACGCACAAAATTTTAAATGGGTAATACCCATGAAATTCCACACACTCAGCAGTAAAACAGTTCTCGTTCCAATATTGCCTTGGCTAGGACACGCACCCCTCGGTGGTTCTTTCAAATTTTGAAAACATGGCTCCTCAGCCCTTGTCTTTCCCAAATCAAGTCACATGCCTAATACCAAAAAAAAAAAAAACATTTGGTTTTACAGCAACTTTACACATCAATAAAACTTCAGAGCTACAACATGCGCCAATTCACCCATTCCAGGGACATTAACAAACAAAGCACATATGTATACATATAGATAAACAAACAGTTTAGATGTTTCAACATTCCCAAAACACATTGGTTACAAAACGGAACCCAACGATCACAAAACAATAATCCACCGACTACAAAACGGATTAGTCAAAACAAAACCAACCCCTCGGTATTACCACCACTGCCGTCCCTCGCTGGACCGCCAAAATTGGTCAACCCCAAACGTAGGATAACCTACGAGCGTACAAGCCACGGACAAGAACTACTGATGTGCCCCTTCTGTCCACACCTGGAACAACTACAAACTTTCCCAACTGGGGCTTGGGAACTCGACCCTACCGAGGCCCTCGCAATCTGGCCTGCTAGTCCCCCAAAACGATACTGTTCCTGCCCAGTCGAATGAAACTGAGCCTGGCTAGGTTGTAAAACCCCTAAAGAAGCCCCCAGCTGAGTACAGAAACGTCGAATATGACCCGGCTAATTACACATCCAACAAGTAAGCGGTGCCTGAGCACGAGACTGGTTCAGAATCTAGGCTGATGAAGACCCCAACAACTGCCTCCCCACTGAGCATTTGATCGGCCCAAAACCCGGCTGGTTGGATGATCCTGGTGGTACAACTACTGGTTGAACTGCTAACCCTGCCCCCTTCCTCTGTGGGCAATCCGAAACCTTGTGGCCCAGTAGACCACATCTGAAACAAATGACACCCCTCTGTTTACGTTCTTCCGAATCCAAATCCGACACTGGAAGGGTAGTTCTAGCCCGACCTCCCTGTTGCGGGTTTGAACCCCTCTGCCTCTTAAAAGGCCTACCAACACCCGAGCTGCTAGGGAATCTTCGGCGTTCATGTATTTTTGGACTTTGGTGAGAAGGGAGGCCATTGTGGTTGGGGGATTTTTGGAGAGGGAGAAAAGGAAATCGGACGGGCACAAACTGACCATGAAGGCTGTGAGAATGACCTTGTCGTCGCGTTTCTCCACTTGGAGGGCTTCGGTGTTGAAGCGGGTGACATAGCTGCATAACGACTTTCTCTCTGTCTGCCGGATGTAGCAGTTGGGTGGCTGGATGTCGTTGTCGTTGAACACCAATAAAATGGCTCAAGAAGGATTCGCTAAGTTGGTGAAATGAAATGACTGAGTATGGGGGGAGCTGACTGAACCAAAGGCACGCCGACCCCTTTAACGTGATAGAGAAAACGCGACACATGATTTCGTCTGGAAAGGTATGTAAGATCATGAGTTTCTGGTATGCTTCTATATGGTTGACTGGGTCTGTGGTACCATCGAAAGTGTTGATCGACGGCATCTTGAACTTGGAAGGGAGAGCTTTATCCTGGATAGAGGTAGTGAAAGGAAGGTTGATGGTGGAGGAAGTCTTGTGCTGCATGTTTTGCATGACCCCCTGCAGTTGGAGTTTCATGGCCCACAGCTCTTCATCCCAGATGGGAGCATTATCCCCACAGATAGGGATCGAGGGTTGAACACTGCTAGTCTCACCCTCATGGGTCGTCGTATGGCGTGGTAAATGGTGGTTATGGAAAGGTGGTGACATATCTTGGTGAGGTTGCGAGCCTGATGGAGAAGGGTGTAGACCAACAAGATTCGACGGTTACGGTCGCGGGGCTAAGGGTGGAAGTGTTCCTTAAGACACGTGTGGTGGGAATTGATGGTGATGGTGGGCTTGTTCTGGGTGCGGGGGAACCATTGGTCGTGGTGGAGGCAAGACAGACAAGTCACGCTGGAGTAAAGCATTGATTAAGGCCTGGTTTTGTTCAGTCAATCGGTTGATGCTATTGGTGAGTTCTGCGAAATATGGAGGCGGGTTATTTGGGTTGGAGGGCTCAACTTCGGGGTTACTAGCGTTGTGTTGCGAAGCCATGGATCTAATCGTGACTATCCACTTTGATACAAGATAAATATGGGGTTTCTTCCAACAACAATGAACACAACTATCTTTTCGAAATGAAGGTTCCCACAAACGGCGCCAACTGATGATGTAGTTCTCCTGACGAGAGATGGATCAGACTGGTCTAAACTTCCAACAGGTCTGCTGGCCCTGAAGTTCGTGGAGCGCCCCTGCAAAAAGGTCCAAAGGGGGAGGTAATCCCTCGGCAGACCCTCCGATGATCAAGTTAGAATTGGAGAAATTGACTGTGTAGAGAGAGGGGAGAGACAAAATGAAAAACTTAACTTTTGATGTGTCTCGGAAACTTCCTTATATCCTTTGCTCATCATTTCCTTGTCCATTCCAGCCTGTCGTGTTGGCTGAAAGTCTATGTTCTAGCTTACATTGTTCATAGTGAGTTTATATATTCCGACGTGAGAAGGTTGTCGCATTTAATACTGTGAAAGCCTCATTAATGGCTGATGTGTGGTGCAATAACTTTACAGGATCTTTGTCTACTTATGTGTCTAGGCCCCTGTTTGGAAAATGTTTGAATGTTATTGGTCCTGGCCTAATATTGATATTATTGGGCTTTGGGGGCAAGAATGTGGACTGGGCCATGATCCGTGGGTTGGGCCCTCGTGGATTGGGCCTTCTTGGGTGCCCGTCGGTATCAGTTAATTTAGACTAAGGCCAAGTTTGGCATCATCAAAAAAATCTAAAAAGCCAAAAAGTTACTAAAAAAGTAAAAAAGTCCATACTATTTACCACTTTTTTGGCGGGAAATCTGTCAATTAAAAAAAAAAAAAGAGAAGTGTAAAACGGCGTTGCACAACACTGTACAGCCACACATCCCAATTGGTTTGATGACGTGGCACACTTTTAAACCACACATGCCATAAAAAAATAATAAATAAATAAATAATTGAAAATGGATATCAAGTACACAGCACAGTCCAGCTACTTGTGTCAGCTAGGATAATATGGTAATTTTACAATTTTATACAATATTTTAATACATATTTTTTCATAAAAAGTCAAAAAGTTAATCCAAACATCCATATTTTTTTCCTCTACTTTTTAATTTAAAAAGACAAAAAGTACATTTATTTAGGACATTCCAGACAACCCCTAAGTCTAACTTTTGTAGTATTTAAGTTTATTATTCTTGGTGAATGTAGTTATTCCTACTATTTTTTTTAATAATTCTTTTATGCTCAAATATATATATATATATATATATATATATTGAATTCTAATCTCGATTATGAAATGCCCAAAACCACAGAATCAAGTATGCGTAATGAGAAATTTGAACCCAAATGTGGGAGGCGCACTATCTCATGAGTTTCATGTGCTTTTAGAAGTCACATATAAGCCTCATATAGGGATTTTGTAGATTTTGCTAGCCTTTGAAAATTACGGTAACACAATTGGTAAGTCAAATGATACAACCTTTTCAAAATGTTAGAGATTTTGAAGTTGGCAAATATGGTTTGGAGTGATGCACAGTAATTACTGTTGTCTAGTTAATTAAATTTATTTTAAGACCTATTTTGATAATTCAATCATTCACTTTTTTAATCAGATATCAGTATCTCTTTTCTCAAATTACTTTGGTATTTTGTTTTATACTTGAAATTATATTTACCATTCATTTTTTTATATACAAATATGATTTGATGAAAAAGTTATCGATATCCGATTAACTTGATTTTTTACAGATATATTTTATTCAATATATTTTAAAAAGTTAACTGTTTAAATTATAGAAGTAAATTTCAAAATGGATCCAATTAACTACACAATAATAACTATTTTGCGCTTAATAAAAAGACTAATAAAAGAGAGGTCTGATCCCGTTATTTGATTACTAAATCATGAAAAAATTTCTAGTTCTCTATTTCAATTCCAAGGTTGTCCTTGGGGTTTGTCCTTTTAATTTTGAGCCGTCCGAACGCATTCAAATGAAAGTTGTTCTTTAAAAAAAAATTTTGTATGCCAATAAAGAATCACGTGAAATTATTTTTTCCCAATCACAAATGTACACTCCTTACTAAAGCCAAATATTGGGCCCAATTTGTTGTGGTATGGCGCAACCAAGCCTAGGTGCAACCTTTTTTAGCTAATTACAACATGCCTTGGCATTGTCACAGTTTCTCTTTTTTCTTTTTCCATCACAGGGGATTCTTGTACTCAAAAAAATTATTAAGGCCTTATTTGTTATAATAAAAAAAAATTAGAAAATTAAAAAGTCACTATCATATTTAAGTTATATTATCTTATTTAAGTCACATCATCTCTCTACTACATCATTTCAAACTCAATTCATACCCAACCCTATATTTTATAAAAAGTCAAAAAGTACGCTTATTTAAATCATCACAAACCACCCCAAGTATGTTTAATTTCTTAATATATATTATGAAATTATTTAGAATTATAATTTACTCTCAATATACCTTATGTTTTTTTTCCTAAATTACCCTTAAAAGATACACCTAAATTAATCCTGAATTACATTACTTTGAATCATTTTAAAAATCTTTAAACAAATTTCTCAAGTAAAAGATATCGATGAGACAAAATACACGTCTGTCTTCATCTCTACTTTTTCATTCTCTTTCAATCTAATACTATTAACAACCATGCTAGGACCCCCCGTGGGGGTGACCCCAGCTCCACATGGCCTCCTGTAAGAGTAAGACTTGAAAAAAAAAAAAAAAAAAAAAAAAAAAAAAAAAAAAAAAAAAAATTCCCAACAAATGAAAAAACAGTGGGGTGCTGGGTGCCTCAGTCATTTTCCTACTATTAATATATAGTAATAATATCAAACATATATATATATATACACACGTTCATAGATATGATTGCAAGAGACAATTAACTTAGATTGTAGAGGTTGTGATCACTATATTTTTCAGCTACTGGGTGGTCTTGATGCTTGCTCTTTGATGCTTGCAGTGGCACAAGTGGGTGGTATGGGGCTAGGTGTAAAAGCTGGGTGTTTATTCCCCCTTTTGGTTAGCTGATCCTCTTAGAAAGCATGGCGACCTGTTTTTGTTTAAATTCTAATTTTATCAATATATTTACTGTTAATTTTTTTTAAAAAAAGAAAAAAGTAACAATACAATAAAAAATAATAATGTTAATAATAATGAGGGGTTTTGATGAGGTGGATTGGAGTTTTTGGGACGAGGAAGAAAATGAAAAGAAAAAATGAAATTTGGAGAAGAAGATGGAGATAGTCGAATATGAAGAATATGCATAAATAATTTGGATGTATTATTTTATTTTAAGTAATATGTGTTGTTTTTATTAGTAAAATTACATTAGAGTATTATAGGAATTAAAATTCCAAAGTTTTAATTAAACATACTAAGTTATTATTTGAATGTAAATAGGATCACCCTTCATCACCTGCCACCCGTTTAAATTACTTTTCTTCACGTATTATCTTTTTTCTCTTTTCATGAAAAATTAAATTAAATAAAAGAGAGGAATGAGACTTGAATCTTAAATTTTCAAATCTAATAAAAATGACTCTTACCAATTGAGTTACAAACAATGTAAAATATATAGTTTATTTATTTAAATTACACATACATTAAGTGTGCTTACGGCTTATATAATTATATTAGTTCGTATCAAGCCTGGGGTAGAGCTTTCTAAAGGTCTCCATGAGTCCCAAACTCTCTATCTCTCTCACAGGAAATTTAGTTAAAAAAAATCTACCATTTATAATTTCAATTTTTTTTGTTTCTTTTTCAAGAGAGTTTTTGAATCTAAATTTCTGATGAGAGAAATTCATACAAGCATGAAACAAATCAATAACAAATTGTTGTTTCAGACTACCTAACTCTAATTCCAAAATAGCATCTCTCTCTCTCTCTACCGAGAGCCTCTCTCTCTAAACTTTTCTAGGGTTTCGTCGGAAAAAAATTCAAAACTAATAGGGGGAGGGGCCGTCGGCGGCCAGCCACCTCGTCCTCCTTCCTTCCCCCCTGGTTTTTCTTTTGCTTGCTGTAAATAAGTTATGGGAGCTTGTTTTCCCACTTCTCTCCCTCTACAGGAGGTTTTCTTCCCCTCTTAGTGGATGTTTTTGTTGGGCTTCTCTCTCCTCCTCCCGCCAAAGCTAGATCTACCTTGTTTTACCATCCGCAGCCTCACGTCGGGGCCGCTTTTAGCAACGCGCCACCAGATCTGCTCGGATCTAGACCACCTCCACGGATCTGGACCACCTCCACAGATCTGGCCTTGTTTGGGTTTGAGGTCAAGCTTGATCTTATTTTTGTTTTGTTTTTTGGTTTTGTTTGTTTTTTTTGGAGTCCTTTGGTGCTTAATGGTAGCTTACACTCTCTGTGGTTATTATCTATGATTTTTTTAGACATGCACTAATGTCGATTTGATTGGCTCTGCTTCGCAGTATAAACACGAGCACTGATGTGTGTCTGGATAATTTTTATAGTTTTCACCTTTACACTTATTGTAATATTTTTACTTTGTTTAGTGTTTGCTCTTGGCGGTTGGACTTTGTAAGTATCGTTTGGCTATCGCTTAATGGAAATTTCCTCTGATAAAAAAAAAAAAAAAAAAACCTACCTAACTCTACGAGAGTAATTATTAAATAAATTATTATGTGGTGACGTGGTAAAACCCAATCCATTTCTACACCAATTGCTTAGTTAGTCTAATTGGATTGGTCGGTATACCATTTTCTTTTGAAAAATTTACTTATCAAATTTATTTTGGAATAATGATCCATTTAATTTTGAGAATTTGTTTATAGATCAATTAGTTATATTGATTTTGAAAAGGTAGATTTAATATATTATTTGGAAATTAGATTCACGATTATACTCTTATTTCTATTATGTTTCTCTTTTTTTCTTTTGTGCTAGAAATGTAAGATATACAATCAATGGGAATCAAATTTGAGATGAATTTCTATATGATTTTTTTTTTTATTTAGAAAATATTTCAAAAAGAATACAAAAATGACTTAAAATATAAAATTCTTTAAACATTTTAAAAATATATAAGATATTTCAAACATTTCAAAAGGATTACAAAAATTCCTTAGTAAACTTTGGGTAAATGTATAATTTCAAATTGTAATACTCGAATGTAACACTCAAACGTAAGACTCCAAAAAAACTTTTTAATGTACTTTTTTTGAATGTGACACTTCAAAAAATCTCCTTAATGTAACACTCGAATGTAACACACAAAAAAAATTCTTTAGTATACTTTTTTCAAACGTAACACTTTAATATAATACTTCAAAAAAAAAAGATATGGGATTCTTCAAACTATTCCAAAAGGAGTGCAAAAATTCTTTACTAAGCTTTGGGCAAATGTATAATTTCAAATTATGATTGTTACGTTTGAAAAAAATACCCTAAGAAATTTTTTAGTATTTTCGTATGTGCTATATTGGAATTTATTACATTGGAGTGTTATGTTTGAGATTGCATTGATTGGAGTGTTACATTTGGGAAAATTATGCTAAGGAGTTTTTTCGTATATTACATTGAAGTATTACGTTTGAGAAAGATACCCTAAGAAATTTTTTTTTAAGTGTTACGTTTAGAAAAAATACATTAAAATTTTTTTTAGTATGTTACATTAGAGTGTTACATTACTGGAATATTAAGTTTTTGTTCTTAATGTGGGATTTGTTCCAGAATGAGGAAAAATCTAAAACCTCTATATAGTGCAGATTATCCAAATGTGTAATTTTACATTTTGAGAAACTCACTTTTATCCCTAAAAAATTAAATTCAAACGTGTAAGTAACTACCCTTTTTGTATAATTTACACTTTAATGGAACCTTCGGATTCATAAGAAAAAAATAATAATAACTAAACAGTTTGCAACATCACATTTTAAATTTATTGATACTTTATCCTTAGCTTTAATGTTGTGTTTAGTTTATGAAGTTGGGTAAAAATTTAAAAATGTGAATAAAGTATAACTATAATTCACACATTTGTTTCTTTTTATTTTTTAAATTCCTACCCAAATTCATAAATCAAATGAAATTTAAAAAAAATTCAAAACTAATTATTTAGTGGTACATTTCTTATACACACCAACCCAACTTTCATTTAGCTAGTGCTTGGTTTATCAAAATGAAGGTAGAATTAAATTGTCAATTCATTGAAACATTCAATTTTAATGTTTATTTTATTGTATTAAAATAATGATAAAAAAATATTATAAATTCACCTATTATTTATCATTGCAATGAAATAATCATTTTATACGGAAATTAAAGAATTATTCATTTCATTTTGTCCCATTTTCATTCTAGTTTACTTTTACGTTTAGACCATTTATTATTATTTTTTAAACTTTTGCTCATATTAAACAGTTGTTATGTGGCAACCCACACCCCAAAACAAAAAAAAACAAAAAAACTTATGCAAAAAAATAAAAAATAAAAAATAAATAAATTATTAAATAATCAAATTTATCAAGGAAGATAACAATTTTTGGTAGCTTTTGAAAACCGCATTAATAAATTCACTGTAATACACAGATGGGAAGTCAAATTTTTAGCACTACTTCAAAATATTAGAGATTTTTTATTTTTATTTTTAGGTCAGGAAGAAAATCTTTATTGGAAAATAGATAAAAAGATCTGATCAATCTTGTATATTGGTATTATAAACTTTCAAAAAGTGATAAATAACTTCCATAAAATGAAGGATCCAAACCTCCATAGAGGGGAAGAAATAGTAGTGTTAGAGGCATCGAATTGTGAGGCTCGAATGCGCCTCGAATTCCCTTTTTGTTTTTGTTTTTGTTTTTGTTTTTTGTTTTTTAAGGGTGGTTATGTGTAGGGGTGTGCCAAAAAATTAGACATCTTCCCACAATTTGACATCTCGCACCAACTCATTAGCCTAACTGATTATATGGAATTAATAAATTTAAACCAGCAGCCTAGCTGATCAGTTAATTTTATCACCCAACCAATCCAACCCAACTCACTCACTTTATCAAACCACACAAACTGAGCTGGAGTTGTATGTGTAAATTTTCAGAATTCTGATGGTGATTCAGACGATGATTCTGTTTTTCCTCATCTTGCAAACGATTATACAAATCCCGTAGAAATTGGAATATCTTCGATCAATCTCAGCGACGACGAAAATACAAAAAGTAACGAAGAAGATGATGATGAGAGGATGAGAGAGGTTACTCCCACAAAGGAAGAAAATAAATCTCCACCCAGAAAGGATTATTACATCAATAAAACAAAATTAAAAAAAAAAAAGCACACAGATCCAAGTCGCCGTCGAACTCATCCAAAACTCCACTACTCTATAACCTTCAACTTGAAATCTGAAGACCCTACCTCCTCTAGTCAAGACAGAACATTGAGGTTGAGGTGGTTGCCTAACATGAAACAAATACGTTACACAGTTTCGACTTTCGGATTGAGAGAAAATCTAAAGCTAGATCTTAAAGTTATGGGTTCGAGAGTGAAGAAAGTAATGTGGTGATGGTTGGACTAATGAGACCAACACATCAAATCTAAAGGAGGATCAAATGGATGGGGAGGGAGAGGAGAGGTAGATCGGACAATTGGGGGGAACCACTACCATCTCCATCTCCTTCTCCCCTTAATAAAAAAAAATAAATAAGTAAATAAATCTAAAGTGAAAAGCAATAAAGTTTCATAATTTTTCAAAAGTTTTAGAGTTTTAAGATCGAAAGATCAAGAGTTAGCAAATGTGAAATCACTATGGATTGTACATGTTGGTACACATAATGAAAGAGTCGTTTTGATTCAATTATTGATTAAACCCTATCAAAAAAACAAAAAAAGTATTTGATTAATAAATCAAGTTCACTTTTACTTTTAGGTTTGTCTATCTTCTCCAATTACGTCTCCAAGTTGAATTGCTTATAATTAGTCATCATGAAGATTAATTTTTCATCTAAACTTTCTTCGTCACTAGAAATTTCGTACAAGATTTCTTCTTTGTCAAAAATTTATTCGCCATATAATATTTTAAAGTCTTGTTCTTCAAGAACTTTGATAATTTTGTTTGCACTTTTTTCCTTTTTTGGGCATTCGGCTGCATAGCAACCTTCTTCGTTACAAATGCAAAATTTGCAAGTTTTCTTTTTTGAAACACTTATTGGTTTCTTTTTCCGAACATATTTTTTCTTTTTTGAATTTTTTTTGTTCTTTTCCGAGATTTCCATTTATATTTTTCGCGTTTTTTGGAAAATTCCTTTCGCTTAGTAAATGTATTATAACTAATTTTCCAAATTTCTTTCAAAATGCCGTCACAACATTTTTTACCATATTTTGAGTTGGAAATTTGATTTTTTTTTTTTTTCGTCTTTGCTTCTAAACGCTGATCTACTATCAATCTTAGAACATCATTAATGTAAAAACCAAGATTATCATATTCTTCTTTTTCCATTTTTTTGAGAAAATCAGGATATGTTTTAATACATAACTCATCACATGGATTTGGGAGTTTATGAAAAAATTGATCTAGCCAGGGTTGATTTGTTGGTAGATCAATAAGATAATAATATTTTTTAAAAGTTTGAACATAATCTTTAAAAAGACAAATATTACGTAATTCTAATTTAGCTAAAATACAATTTGCATATGCTTGCAAATTAGTATCTCCTGCAAAACCACATAAATTTTCTTTTATGATTTTTGCTAACTCAACTAATATTGTGTCAAGTGTGAGAAAATTGAAAATTTGCCAATAAAGTTATTTTCTGATTTTTTCCGATTTCAGATTTTGCCCTCTATCTTAACCATTGCGAAACATCTCCCTGAAGAGTTGTTGTAATATAATCAAGGAATTTTACTTTTGACCAACTAATTTTATAATTGGTAATAATGATGGACAAGGATTGTGTCCAATCATGATTTGCTTGTGGTTGGTCCTTAAATGGGACAAGAGACAAGTCTAAATAAGTACCGTTTTCAGCTATTGGATACTTATGGTTATTATCTTTTCTAGATATTATTAGTTCAGGTATAGGATTGGAGATGCTTCTAGTGTTAGTATCATTTTTAATTTCATTTGTTTGAATAAAGTCAAAAATTTTCTCTATCTCCACGTGTCAAACAATTTGGGATCAATTGGCTCTTCTGCAGTTCTTTTCTCCTTATTTATTTCTGGTGAAACATCTTAATCTATTGTTTCTTCATATGAGGATGATTGACTATCATCATCATTAGTTGGCATATTAATATCATAATTAAAGTGCTGTAAAAGAGTTTTATGGTTTACATAAGTTTCTCTTATCTAATCTGGTAGCCTATTTCTTTCATCAATACCCAAATCTGGATCTTTATATAATTTTCTCCAATAATCCAATATTTCAACAATATTTTCATATTTAGTCCTATTATAGGTATTGGTTTCAAATACCAGAATATCTTCTGTACCATAAAATAGCTTACGAATGGAGTTATCTCCTAGACTATTCATTCCATCATTGTTTATGAAGGATATAGTTTCTAATTTAGTTACCAAATTGTTTATTTGGGTTTTTGCTTCTTTGTTTAAGTCAATATTTATTATAGAACCTAAATTGTCTATTTTAGATGCTATAAACTCAATTTTGGTTTCTAGATAATTTTGATTTATTTTTTGATTTTTATCTAATTTAGAAAACCAAGAACACATAATATCTGTAATATTATTTAAACTAGAATACACAATTTATATTTGCAGATTCTTTAGTGATATACAATCTATGATCATATTTATTATTAATATTATTTTTGTATTTCCAAAGCATATTATATCTTCAAGGTTAATTGTGACCCTCCTAGTGTATATGTATGGTGCCTCCACTGTTAGAACAACATAAATATATTTATGATACAGAGTGGGTGTTTGGGAAGTAGGTTTTTATGTAGGTTTTTTTAGTTGTAGGATATTATTGGATAAAATTTTTTTGGTGTTTGGGAAGATAGTTGCGTTTTTTTACGGTTGGATGTGATGTTTATGACAGAAAAAGTAAAATGATTATGGAGTTGGATGTGATATTTTGTTTAGATTTGTTTTTTTTTTTTTTTTTTGGTTTTGCAAATACTTTGTCTTTCAGTGAAAAAAATCAAAAAATACTCAAAATCAAATCATGCCAAACACAACCAGAGTTTGCACCCGTTCCGCACGGTAATTTAACTCCCATCATCAAAACTGTTGATGAATCACATTGGATTTATAAAATTCTAGAATAAAATTTTAGTGAAAATTCATTAAAACTATGGCAACGTAGTCTGCGTTATTGTAGTTTGAAATTGAAAGACCCTAATATTATCATTAGAGTAAGACCCATGATCTATACTAGACAAGATATATATGAATTTGATATTCAACTTCAGGAACTTTTAGATAAAAAGTTGATTGAAGAAACTAAAAGCTCTCACTCTAGTCCAATTTTTATGATAAGGAACTATGCTGAAATTAAAAGAGGAAATGCCCGAATGGTAGTCAACTCTATAAACAGCTAATAAAAATTTAGAATTTGATGGATATTTTATTCCAAGAAAAGATGCTTTGATTAACTTAACCAAATGATCAAAAATCTTTAGCAAATTCAATTGTAAGAGTGATTTTTGAAAAATTTAATTGCTGAAGAGTCAAAAATATTGACAACTTTCAATACACCTAGAGGACATTACCACTGAAATGTTATGCATTTTGAGTTAAATATAGCACCACAAGTATTTCAACGATGGATGGATACAATTTTTAAAGATCTTAAAGATTGTTGTGTAATTTATATTGATGACATACTTATCTTCTCCAAAATCTGGAAGGAGCATAAAAAATATTTAAAATTACTTTGTGAAAAATTTCAAAAAGATGGAATTATTTTCTCACAAAAAAAGATTGAACTACAAAAAGAATCAATTGAATTTTTTGGAATAATTTTAGACTAGAAATGTTTAAAATTACAGGAACCTATTTTGTACAAAGTACGAGATTTTCCTAATACTCTTGAAAATATAACACAATTATAGAGTTTATTAAATATTTTAAATTATGAATGAAGCTTTATCAAAAATCTTTCAAAAATAGAAATTCCTTGGTTAACCACATTAAGGGAAAATATTATTTTTGAATGGATAGCAGATGATGTTGCTTTAATTAAACAAATTAAAGAAAATGTTAAAACTTTACCCGGCGTTTATCTTCCTAAAATAGATGATTAATTAATTTTAGAAACAAATGCCTCCGAAGCATGCTGGAGATGTGTTCTTAAAACAATACCAAGTAAATTATGGCATGATAAAGAAATACCTTTATAAAAAAAAAGGATTAGATCATGATAAAATTCAATACCCATAAAAATAAAAAAAAAAAAAAAAAGAACTAATTTGTGGATATAATTTTGAAACATTTAAACTAAATGAACATAAATATATTATTTTTGAAAAAAAAATACTTGCAATAAAATTGACAATAAAAAATTTTTATATTTATTTAGTCCCATTTAGAATTTTATTTTAAAATATTAACATGTAATTCAAATTTATTTTGTATAGGAATCTCACACAACATTAATTAAATTTCAATTATATATATATATATTGAAAAAAATCGTAACACATTTTTATGACCCCAAAAAAAAAAAAAAGAGGAAGAAAGAAAGAAAGAATAGAGTTCTACTAGTCTATATTGGCATGTTTGATTAGAAGGATTAAAGCATAGGATTAGGATTATTAATCCGTGGGCTCAATCATCCTATGTTTGTTTTGACATTTTGGTTTAGGACTATTAATCCAATGGGTAATTAATCCAACAAATTTGTAGGATTATTAGTAATGGGGTAGAGGTGGGATAGTTAATACCACACTAATTTGATAGGATTATTAATACCTCACTATTAGTATTGTGAATCAAACATGGCCTATAGGTTTTGAGCCGTTCCCTATACTTCTGAACAATAGAGTTGTTGTTAACTTGAAGACACTTTATTCGGGTAATTACGCCAATCGTTTTTAAGATTTGGAGAAAGGGTACTCTTATTAGTATTTGTCAAAATTCTTTAAACTCTTCATTTTATAATTATTTTTATTACAATTATATCTTAAAGTAAAATTACATTAAAAGATATTATTAAATGGAACATCAACCTATCAATAAGAACTAATACTCTATAATATTGGACACCCACCTCCACCTCCAACTCCAACTCCAACTCTAACTATACGTATTCTATGTTTGTAAACCCTAAACCTATTACTTTTCATAACCAACTAACATAAACCCTAAATCTATTATTTTTCATAATCATCTTAAATCTTGAATGTGTCATCTGCATTACCATCATCAACGCTATTGAACTTGAAAGTTTTACTTCAAGTATAACGTATACTTCATCATCTTATAAGTTTATATGTCTTGCATTAACATTCTCGATCGTTTTCGGTCCTTCTTGTTTCGTTCGAGCTGTTCGGTACTGGTTTGCTGACTGTTAGAATTATACTCGGTAATACAGTACTGACCATAATCCTTTCGTTCAATACATAGGTTCTGAACATTAATACAAATAGCCAGTTATGTAATTTTCTTTGTTAAACTAACTCAGAATGGAAAAGAGTGAATTGGAATGGATTTAAGTTATGTATTTTGAATAGATTTAATTCATGTTATTTTAAGTTGTGAATTGGAATGGATTCAAGTTACACAGTGATGAACAAATTTTGTTCGGACATACAGTGCTGACAAGATCATTATTGTTCGACAAAACAGTTTTGAACAAAATACATTTTTTCGGCTACACAGTGGTGAACAAATTGTTTTGGGCTACATTCAGAATTCTGATGGCGATTCAGACGATAATTCTGATTGCAATTCAGACGATAATTCTGTTTTTCTTCATCTTGCAAACGGTTATACAGATCCCGTAGAAATTGGAGTATCTTCGATCGATCTCAGCAATGACGAAGATACAAAAAGCGACGAAGATACAAAAAGCAACGAAGAAGATGATGATGAGAGGATGAGAGATGTTATTGATTCGGCAATACGAAGAGCGTTCAGAGAAGATGAGAGTCGTCAGAATGCTCTATTGACGGCCGAGACGACGACGAGAGTGATGGAGGGTTGGGGTCCAAGAATTCTATACTAGACCAAAGCTCCAAACTCTGAAGATTGAGTGAGTCAGGGAAGGAGTGTGATGAAAAATTAGGTGGGTGTGCATTTCATTGTGAAAATATTATGAATATGGGTAGATTTGGTAATAAGTGGGGTGTCCAAAAAAATATTATTCACTATGCTTGGTTACCAGTTTTTAAAAACACTTTTCAGAAAATTTTATTTTTTTATTTTTCGTATTTTTTTGTTTTTACTGAATTTTTTTAATATTTTAAGCAATTTTTAAAATTTTTAGACATATCTAACATAAATATACCTAAAAAGTAAAAAAAAAAATTGAAAAAAACCTTTTAAATATTCACTAAATACCAAAAATACAAAAAACAAATACTAGAATTCAATACATTTTTTGTATTTTTATGTATTTATTAATTTTTAAAAATATTTTTTCACAAATTTTTTACTTTTTAGATACATCTAAGTGAGGTGCATTTAAAAAAGTAAAAAAAATGTTTAAAATTTTAAAAATCTTCACTAAAAACAAAAAAATACAAAAACCAAAAAAACTCAGTTTTCAAAAAACTTAACTCAAAAAACTCAAACCAAACACAGTGATTAAAATTTAGGATTTAGGGTTGGGGACCAAAGAAATGGGGGTCTAAATAATTTTGGTAGGTGCTAATAGCAATACTCTTAGAGAAAATAAACAAGTTTCATAGTGGTGACATAATTATATTAAGTTCTTTTAAAATTTTATAAATTTTAATTTATTTGTATTAATTTTATTTAATTTTACTAAAAAAAAGTTAGTATAATTATGTTAAACTTATAAAATTTATTACTTTTTATTCAAATCTGAAAAGAAATCAATATAATTTACCTTTTTATTTTATTTATTTATTTATTTATTGACGATGCTTTCAATCTCAAATCCTAAGTCATCTAAAATTTTAATAGGAAAATGATTTGGAGCCCTAAAAACTTCCCCCTAATCTCCATAATTTCTTTTTTTTGGAAACTGTTTTTTTTTTTTTTTTTTTTTTTTTTTTTTTTACTTGAAATGGCATTTTCGGGGGATTCGGGTTCCCCCTTTCGGGGGATGAATCACTGCCGATTTTAATAATGCATATTTTTTAGAATTTTAATCAACAAATTCGTTTGAATTGTGGGGTGGGGGTTAAGTTTGTCAATAAAAGCAAAACAGTTATTTTAATTAATAAAATAAAATACCACATTTGAATAATAATCTTTTTATTTTGAGAGACTAGAGTACAAAAAAAAAAATTACAAGGTGAAATACATTAAAAAAAGGTTATAATTAAAATTATAAACTCTTTTATTGATGGATACTCGGCTCATAAATTTTAATCTTTAATTTTTTTTTTACTAAAGGCCCACGCTTTAATACATTTTTGAAATGATTTAAGAAATAAAAAATAAATAAAAAATAAATTTTTTAATTTTTTCTTATCATATAAAAAATGTGAAAGGGGTGTCACCCAAAATGAATCAAAAAGTTAAAAGGTGACTTTTAGGTCAAGTTTGACTATCTTAAATAAGTACATATTTTTTATCTTTTTATCTTTTTTTTATCATATCATCTCTCTATTTTTTTACACATCTTTTTATAAAAAGACAAAAAATACACTTATTTAGATCATCCCAAATAACCCCTTATTATTCTCCCAAATCAACCATAGGTACATAAAAGACAAGCTTATTTAAAAAGACCAAATTAGCTTTCTCACGCGTTTTAACTTTAAAATCATTTCACGCGTTTTATCTTTAAAAATCATTACGCCTGTCTCTCACCGATCTCTCATATCTCTCTCTCTCTCTCTCTCTCTCTCTCTCTCTCTCTCTCGCTACATGTCAACTGAGATATGTAATCGAAAGCCAGCTTCACCACCGTCTCCGCCGTCGGCTTCACTCCGCCGTCGCCTCCATTCCGCCGTCCACAGATCTCTCTCTATGGAAGACGATGGACAGTTCAAGAAGAACGTCGACGAGCGTTTCGCTGCCCTAGATCTAAACAACGACAGCGTTATCTTGATCTGCCCTAGATCTGAGCGTTTAGCTCCTCCCGCGCTGTCCTTTACCTCTACGCCGTCCCCAGCGGCCGTCGAGCGCGTCTCTGTCGACAACCGAAATCTGTATTGAAAATGTTGATGGTGCTAGATTCTCAATGTAGTTTGTCTCAACTCTAATTTCAACTTATCGATTTGGGGCCTGAATATACGTATTTGTGTATGTTTAGATGAGTAGACACGCTATTTCTTTGTCGAATGTGGTTGATGTTGTTAGTAGGTTCGATTAGCAAAAAGTGTTTCGTTTTTCGAATTCGTGGCTATGCATTAGCACTTGATCGAGGTCATTTACGATGAACTGGTTCCGATACTCGACAACTGAAGATCTTCGAAATGTAGTTGAGTGAGGAAACAAGACTTGATTATTTCGCTCGATTTGTCAAGTTTATGCACAAATTGGGGGTTTCGGAATATAAGTTTGGTTTAGATATGATGATTTTGTTAAGTTTTGGTTTTATCCTTGAAGAAATTTCACTGGTTTTGATTTCGGTGTCGACCTCGTCCCCATTCGCCCAGTCCGTGGCGCCAACTGCGTCGACCTCGTCCTCCTCTTTCGGCGTCGCCGTCTCTCTCCCGCCGTCGCCGCCGGTGTTCGTAGTGGTGTCCATGGACTCCAACCAACGATCCTCGCCGTCAAGAAGTCAGTTCCAAAGATCTGTATTTATTGATTCATATGTGTATATATGTATATATATTCATATATATAATATGACAGGACGATTTTTAAAAATATGTATATTTTTGTTCCACATAACATCATCAATGATTTAGATCATTTCATCTATAAAATTGGTCAGATTTATTTTATTTGGTCCAAAATATGTTTCCCGCCTATTTATCCTCTCTTCTCTCACCACTTTTCTCCTCTTTAATCATTCCATTACTCTCTCATCTCTCTCTCTATCTCTCCCTCTTCTTCCCTCCACAACCCTTCATCTCCCCTACAAATGCACCCTCTCTCTCACTCTACGTCACACTCTGTTTTTGTTTCAGTCCCATACTCTTTCATTCGATCGCAGCCCAACCCACTCGGCGATGGTTTCTCGGCATCCGGATCCCATCAGTTGGTGTTCGTGGTGGTCTCTACTCCAGCGACGACGACGGTGAGAGGATGATTATGAGAGTGTTGACTGTGAAAGTGTTGGAGAGGGGTGAAGTGGTTGCCATTGTTTCTCTTACTTTCTCTCTCTACCCAACCCCGAACCCCATATTCCTCTCTTTTCATTCTTTGAATTTGTTTTTGGGTCTAATGTTTGGTGGGTTTGGTGTATTTTGATTCACATTTGTTAGTGTATTTCGTGTGGGTCTGCTTATGCACCCCAGTCCATCCCAAGTACAATTAGGTATAAAATAGGAGTATTTATTTTAGATGATGTAAATAAGGTCAAGTTTGGCATATTGTAAAAAAATTAAAAAGTTAAAAAGTTAAAAGATTAATACTATTAATCAAAAGGCAACAATTACGGCTGCACAACTCTCAATCTTAATTTTTTCCTACAAATTAATTTTTACAATTTTTTATTACATATTTTTCTATAAAAAGTCAAAAAGTTAACCCAAACATTCATATTTTCTTCCTCAATTTTTTAGTCTAAAAAGACAAAAAGTGCACTTATTTAGGACACTCTAAACATTCCCTAAGTATATTTTTTAATTTTTTATAAAAAAATATATAAAAAAATAGAGAGATAATGAGCCTCAAATAAATATAATTATCTAAATAAATGCATTTATATTTATCATACCAAACAAAACTTGTGGCTATTATTTTTTTTTATTTTTTTATTTTTTGTTACAGGGAAATCCTCCCACCCTTCCGCAAGTCCAAGGCAGCGCCCCATGAGGACATCACCAAGGTGTCTTGTTGTCCGTTCCGAGTAAGAGACTATAACCTGGAAGCTTGTCCCGACCTCCCAAGGCAAGTTTTGATTAAGTCAGGACTCGCACAGCGAGGGAGCAATAAACCCACACCAAGTAGCTGATTAGGCATCCTTGAGGTCCAACCTCCTAACCAACAGTGCTTCGCCCAGGAGATTGGCCCAATGGGAGAATTGAACTTGTGACATTAGGGCTTAAACCCCAAGGCCTTACCACAATGCCACAACTTATAATATATTTTGATTTTGATATAAAAAAATGCTTGAGACCACTAATTAATAGTAGCACTAATGATGTGGCAGTGGGCCCACCCACTACCACAATATTGCTATGCTGCTTTGTTTTTTTGTTTTTTTTTTAATTTTCCATCTCATTAGTGGTGGTTTAATGGTATCAAATTAGTGATACCTTTGATATATTATTTACAGCTTTCTGAAATCTATAGAAGTAACCAAATACCATAGAGAAAGGTTCAAGATCCTCTCCTTGGGTCTCTCTACTTGGCATCTTATTTGGTAGGCCATTGAGTTCACTTTTGGACTCAATTTCGATAATCCAAGCCGTTCACATTTTAAGATTTATAGATTATATCATACTTGTAAAATATCAAGTTGATCGGATATCGGAAATCACGTATTTGGATCATCGAAGTAAAACAACTTTTTAAAAAATAAAATTGTTTATTAATTTTTTTTTTTTAAAAAAAGGGTCTTAGTTCGATGATTCAAACACGTGGTTTTTGATATCTGATTAAATTGATTTTTCACAAGTATGATATACCCGACAAATTTTAAAATGTGAATGGTTTGAATCATTAAAATTGGGTCCAGAAGTAAACCCAATAGTACACCAAATAAGGAGCCAAGTAGAGAGATCTAGAGAAAGAATCCTGATTTCGGTCTGAGAACTAGAGAAAAGCCAGAGAGAAAGAAAGGAGAGTGAGAGGAAGGTGGGTATGTTTTAGAATACCACTTAAATTGTAGAGAAATACATAACTCTATATGTATATTTTTTTTGAATATATTGATAAGTTAAGAACAAAAAATCAAATATATATATATATATATATATATAATGCCACCTTTAATTAATCATTTCATATGCCAAGTGCTTTTATATCTTATTCTTAAACACACATCAATAAAATTTATTTATATAAATTCATTAAACTCTATGTAAAGTAAGTGGGGGTAGACAGAGGAGTGTCTTAAGAAGGGAACTTCTTAAAGAAATGGTGTATGGCCTCATGATTTTTTAATTGTGAAATTCATTTATGTTTTTTATGGGTTTTATGAGACTTCTTAAAGTGAAGAGCATGTCCTATATTATTAAGAAACTTGATTATTAAGAGCATGAACTCAAATTTTAAATAAATAAAAAAATGAAAAAAAATCAAGTAGTTTGATCATCATTAGAAATATTTATGTTTATTAAGAAACGTAACATCATTTTAAAAAATAATAATTGTACGGGGGGCAAATATTCGATACTGCCCGTACTCCTCGCGTCCAAGCTCCGCTTCGATCCAATTAACCTGCGAACACGACGGCGGTGAGCTACCTGGCGGTGTGTTGCCGGAAAACCCCTCCAACGGTCAAGTCAGCACACACTCAGAGAGAGAAGAAAGAGAGCAAAACCATGAGTTAGTGTTTCTCTCACCAGAAGATGTTTCATACCTAGTATGGGTGCGCAGTCACGCTTATATTCCTTCTGCGCGTTTCTTTGCATCTATTTTCCCTCTGACACGTGGACCTGCTCTTCTATCCTACTTCTCTACGTGTCAGCGTAGATACAACTAAACATCACCTAACCAAACCGCCAAATGGCGTTGGCGCCAACGGAAAGCCCGGCTCCGCCCTTTTTCTCACGACAGCATTACTTCCGTGGTGAGCTACGTTCCGAACCGAGATCCACTACGACCGAGCATAGCCACCGTCCGTTACGACCGAGCTCTTACTCGTTTGATCTACGGAGGATAATGCCCGCCCAACTCAACAAGCAAACAACGTGAGTTGGGCTGAAATTATCCCGGCTAAATTAGACCAGGTAGGGGTGAGCAGCGGATATACCGATCCGCCAAAACCGACCGAACCGAACCGATACGCCGCATTTTGGACGAATGCGTGATGACGAGCAGACGGTTGCGGATTGATTTTCTCCAACCCGCCAATTTGGCGGACGGATGGCGGATTTGAGATTTGTTTGGCCGCAACCGAACCGCCAAACCGCGAGCACCCCTAGTGATTTATAAGAGTTTGTGTTTTCAATTTGTTCAAATATTATGTTTGTGTTTTCAATTTGTTTAAATATTATGTTTATGTTTTCAATTGAAAAAGAGTTTAAATATTCTATTGAAAAAAAGTTTTTAACTTGAATATATTTTTTGAATTGAAAAAAATAAACGTATTATTTATCTATATTTTTTGGTTTTTAAATCTAACTCTAAAAATAATAAATAGAAAATATAATATATGCTGGTTGGTTTTTGTTTTTAAAAACATATATAGATGTAACAATACAGAGACATACAATCTCTACTACTGCTCTGTTCATGGTTTTGGTGGTTTGAATTGTTATTATCTTTTAAGAACCACAGATTGTAATACTTTATGTGGATGAATCATGCTGTGATTGTAATATGTGGATGAGGCATGCAGTGATCGTGATATTATAAAGTTTTAAACTTTCTTTCTTTAGATAAGGCATACAGTGATTGTAATTCTTTTTTAAGTCATTGACTTTAATACTTTTTTTTTTTTTTTTGAGAAAGTGCACAAGTTGAATTATGTTGAAGATTTATAAAATTTTAAACCGCCAAACCGATTCGCATCCATCTGCCAAACCGCTAATCCCCTCAATCCACATCCGCCGGATTGGCGGACAGATGCAGATTGATTTTCTCCAATCTGCCAATCTGGCGGACGGATGACGGATTGGAGGTTCCGTGGCCGCAACCGACCCGCGCCCACCCCTAAGACCAGGGCTTTAACCGAGCGCACTCTCCTGGATCAACCCAAACCAGCTCGGCCCAAACACGCTGGGTCCAACTTAGCCTGGTTATCACTACGGCCCAAAGCCAGATTATGAAATCTCCCTCTCAATAATAATTATTATGTGGAAATTTTTTATTTTTTATTTTTTTTTTGGGTGGACAAATTTGAACTCAAAATTTAAATTGGGTTCTGTTAAAAAAAATGGTGATCTAAGTAGTTTATGTTTTACTATTAAAAAGTAATTTTTTTCACAAGGCATATAGCGATCTTGGTTTTTACTCGACTCTTGTAATGCTTCGGGCTCAGGTTTAATACTTTCATATTGTTGTCTCTCTCTTTCTTCCTTTGTATACCTTTGAAATTGGTCTTTGGGTTATGGTTGTGTTTGGAATAGGTTAGTTTTCAAACTTTGTGTTGTCCAGATTTTTGGTCTCATGCTCGAGGGACCATTCTTGCGTTCGAACGGGCTATGTACATTTTGGTCCTCCGCTTGAGTGGCCTTTCTTCCGCTCGAGCGAGAGTTGTAAACTCTCAATACTCTACACTTCTGCAAAAATGCTGGAGGAATGTTTTTCACGCTCGAGAGGTGTTTCCTACACTCGAGCGGGTGGGCGCTCGAGCGTCCTTTCTTGAGCTCGAGCGGTTGGTCTGTCATCTACATAAGTTCTAGAAGTGTGTATTTTGCGCTTAAGCGGGCCTCTTCTTGCGCTCGAGCAGAACAAATCTTTGTGTCTGATGCTCGAGCGTGAAACCTTCCGCTCGAGCGGATTGCGTGTATATAAGATCGTGAAAAGCACTTTTTATATCATTTTTTCATATCTTTTCAACCAAAACCCTAAAGTTGAGAGCCCCTCTCTCTAAAATACTCTCTCTCTCTACATTTTGGCCTAGATCCTTTGATCTCTCCGCCCTACTCTCTTTGATAAAAAGGTGGAGCTTCTCAAGATCTTCACTTTAAACAGATTATAGTTGGATTTTGGCACTTTTGGGGTTTCTCTCCTGCTTGGCTCATCTTCTCTCTTTGAGGTAGGGATATTCTATACTTTAGTATGAGTTTTAACCTAGTTATTTGTGGTTATGTATAAATGGTGGAAATCTTGGGAGTTTTTGGGTGAACTTAGGGTTTGTTCTCAAATTGAAAGAGGGATTTCTATATTGTGATCCATAGATGATTATGGGGTTTTGAATATGAGGATATCTTGTGTTAAAATGATGAATTTTAGCATTTGGGTTAATATTTGAATAAGGGGGGAGATTTACCCTAAATATGTTTTGAATATTATTTTGTATAAATAATGAAATTGATTTGAGAAATGTGAAATTGGGAGAAGGTGTAAATAAATGGTGTAGCTGGATTTGTTTAATCACTCATTCATGAAAATTTGATAAATTATCTATTATAAAGATTGTATATCTGTTTAGAAATATCTGTATTGGGCTATCGGTGGAGGATAGTTATGATTGTTGTAGAAATTGCATGATAATTAGGTGAATTGAAACTAATCATTTAAGTTTATCATTGAATATGACGGTATGATTAAGACATTGAATATGTGTTATGGATAGTCATTGTATATGACGATGAATTTAAATACATTTGTATATGTATAATGTTTTGGGAGAAGAAATGAAATGTACTCCATTGTTTGGGAGGAGATAAGGGATGGACTCCATTGATAATTAAGTTGGCCAAAGTGTCCAGGGTGAAAGTCCCGAAATCTTGTGTATACATGGGTGTCGATCTTGCAGACAAAATTTCTGTAAAATGGCAAGGTTGAAGTGTTTGTATGATGGTTATGTGGATAGGGAACCACTGAGTTGTAGTCTCGGTTGGATCATTTGGAAAATTATGTATATTTACCATATGACTTGGAATGAATTAACTCAAAATGAATGAATGAGAATAGATTGAGGTATGAATATCATTATCAAATGGTTATGGAAAGAATGTAAGTTGATTATGAACGTTGAACATTTATCTGACACTTATATCTTAGTTAAACTTCATACATTGTATTAGACTGTTTCTGCTGGGCTTTAGCTCATCCTACTTGGGAAACCAATTTCAGGTACCGATGACATGTTTCCTCCAAGGACATAGCTTGGGAGAGCTTAGGACCTTGAGGCTCTATTTTGTTGTTTTGTGTTTAAATGTTTATTCAAGCTGAGGGCTTAACATGTATAGAGCTTAAGACTCTCTTTTGTTGTAACCAAGCGATATCTTGGAAAGATGTAAGCCCGTAGGGCATTTATTTTGTTGATTATTAACTAATGTTACATGCAATAGATTCGGATGAACATTTATAAATGTATAATGCATATAATATCTTTTGCATTATGAACTTTGATGAATGAAAGGATATTAATTCTATTATGTTCACTTCTCTTATGAATTGGTTTATCTGTATTATTTTGGGAGGCATAACAACTTGGTATCAGAGCGTACCAGGTTTGAATACTTTGGATACGTAGGAAGTAGTTAGTACCACAATGGGTTTGTCTCGCTTGTTAGAGACTTATGTATAGGTGATATGCGCTTATATGATAACATGCTTATATGATTATATGGGCATGAGATTTGGTTCCTAAGATGTTGATTGGGTCTACGGGTTTCTGGAAGTCCTATTAAAAGAGCACTTGATCACTGCTGTTTCTAATTGGAACTCTAGCAATGTTGCGTGACAATCATTATCTAGGAAATAAATTTGTGTTTCTTTATGTGATTACGTGTTTATGTGGAGTGAATTACAGTTGTCCATCGTAGTAGGACGTGAGTGAATTAGCTTCGGCACATTTGTTAATATGCTAATGTCTATTGTTACCTTTATTAGGATGTTAGGACGTGGACGTAGTGGTGGTAGGCGTGAGATGCCTATACCGGATGAAATTCTGGCGCAAAAGGAACGAGTTGGTCAGGCCAATGTGGCTGAGCCAATAGATCAACAGGCCATAGGTACCTTTGTTCGTGAAATGACCAGAGCATTGAGGGAATCCATGGACATTCTCAAGGCTGAGAATCAAGTCCAAGCCTAAGTAGCTGAAGCAGGGCCATCTTTCTTGAAGAGAAAGTTCTTCTGGTCGAATCCGGACTAGTTTATGAGTGACCCTAAGGTGTCATTGAAGGCTGATGAGTGACTGGAACAGATGGCGAAGACGTTTGAGATGCTCAGCATCGAAGACATAGGTTTGAGGGTGACCTTGGCGTCTTTCCAATTAAAGGGAGACGCGGGTTAGTGGTAGAAGTATGCGCGGGGGCGCATTGGAAGGACTTGGGAGGCTTTTGTCAACGTCTTCCAGGACAAGTACTTACCTGCTACAGTAAGGGAGAAGTTAAAAGATCATTTTTCTCATCTTAAGCAGTTGAACATACCTGTGGCTGAGTTTGAAGCCACATTCACTAGTTTGTCTAGGTTTGCACAGGAGTTGGTGGCGACTGAGGAGCGCCGATGTTTGGAGTTTGAGAAGAGATTGAGGACTAGTCTCATGTTTCGAGTGGCCGAGTCCATGATTAGAGACTGTGGGCGCCTTGTGGAGGCTGCAGCCCATCTTAAAACTATCATGCATGTAGAGGAGGAGATGATGAGGGGCTCCATGTGGAGTCAGGACAATTAGGGAGATAATAAGAGGCAGAGGGGTTCTAATCCTCAGCAGTCCCATGGAGTGCAGTCGAGGTCTACCTTTCCAGTGCCGAATTCGAGTTCAGGGAGAAGTGGTCTGGGGATATGACTTGTTTCAAATGTGGTCAGTTAGGCCACAACTCTCCAGCTTTCCCACAAAGAGAAAGAGGGCAGCGAGCAGCATCGTCTTCGGCTCGTTCTCAAGGCCAAGGCCAAGGGAGAGGCCAGCCGCTCACTTGTTATCAATGTGGGTAGGATCCTACTTGGGAAACCAATTTCAGGTACCGATGACATGTTTCCTCCAAGGACATAGCTTGGGAGAGCTTAGGACCTTGAGGCTCTATTTTGTTGTTTTGTGTTTAAATGTTTATTCAAGCTGAGGGCTTAACATGTATAGAGCTTAAGACTCTCTTTTGTTGTAACCAAGCGATATCTTGGAAAGATGTAAGCCCGTAGGGCATTTATTTTGTTGATTATTAACTAATGTTACATGCAATAGATTCGGATGAACATTTATAAATGTATAATGCATATAATATCTTTTGCATTATGAACTTTGATGAATGAAAGGATATTAATTCTATTATGTTCACTTCTCTTATGAATTGGTTTATCTGTATTATTTTGGGAGGCATAACAACTTGGTATCAGAGCGTACCAGGTTTGAATACTTTGGATACGTAGGAAGTAGTTAGTACCACAATGGGTTTGTCTCGCTTGTTAGAGACTTACGTATAGACGATATGCGCTTATATGATAACATGCTTATATGATTATATAGGCATGAGATTTGGTTCCTAAGATGTTGATTGGGTCTACGGGTTTCTGAAAGTCCTATTAAAAGAGCACTTGATCACTGCTGTTTCTAATTGGAACTCTAGCAATGTTGCGTGACAATCATTATCTAGGAAATAAATTTGTGTTTGTTTATGTGATTACGTGTTTATGTGGAGTGAATTACAGTTGTCCATCGTAGTAGGACGTGAGTGAATTAGCTTCGGCACATTTGTTAATATACTAATGTCTATCGTTACCTTTATTAGGATGTTAGGACGTGGACGTAGTGGTGGTAGGCATGAGATGCCTATACTGGATGAAATTCCGGCGCAAGAGGAAGGAGTTGGTCAGGCCAATGTGGCTGAGCCAGTAGATCAACAGGCCATAGGTACCTTTGTCCATGAAATGACCGGAGCATTGAGGGAATCCATGGACATTCTCAGGGCTGAGAATCAAGTCCAAGCCTAAGTAGCTGAAGCAGGGCCATCTTTCTTGAAGAGAAAGTTCTTCTGGTCAAATCCGGACTAGTTTCTGAGTGACCCTAAGGTGTCATTGAAGGCTGATGAGTGACTGGAATAGATAGCGAAGACGTTTGAGATGCTCAGCATCGAAGACAGAGGTTTGAGGGTGACCTTGGCATCTTTCCAGTTAAAGGGAGACGCGGGTTAGTGGTGGAAGTATGCGCGGGGACGCATTGGAAGGACTTGGGAGGCTTTTGTCAACGTCTTCCAGGACAAGTACTTACCTGCTACAGTAAGGGAGAAGTTGAGAGATCAGTTTTCTCATCTTAAGCAGTTGAACATACCTATGGCTGAGTTTGAAGCCACATTCACTAGTTTGCTAGGTTTGCACAGGAGTTGGTGGCGACTGAGGAGCGCCGATGTGTGGAGCTTGAGAAGAGATTGAGGACTAGTCTCATGTTTCGAGTGGTCGAGTCCATGATTAGAGACTGTGGGCGTCTTGTGGAGGCTGCAGCCCATCTTAAAACTATCATGCATGTAGAGGAGGAGATGATGCGGGGCTCCATGAGGAGTCAGGACAATTAGGGAGATAATAAGAGGTAGAGGGGTTCTAATCCTCAGCAGTCCCATGGAGTGCAGTCGAGGTCTACCTTTCCAGTGCCGAGTTCGAGTTCAGGGAGAAGTGGTCTGGGGGATATGACTTGTTTCAAATGTGGTCAGTTAGGCCACAACTCTCCAGCTTGCCAACAAAGAGAAGAAGGGCAGCGAGCAGCATCGTCTTCGGCTCGTTCTCAAGGCCAAGGCCAAGGGAGAGGCCAGCCGCTCACTTGTTATCAATGTGGGTAGGCAAGGCACTTGAAGAGGTTTTGCCCTCAGTTGGATGGCACACCTGGTGCGTCTAGTTCGAGACAGACACAGAATCAGCAGCTTGCACAGTCAGCACAGGTCTCGAGGGCCAATCAGAGAGCCTCTTTGACTCAATCCGTGCAGTAGGGCTATGCTCCGAGGGGTGAACAGGTAGATCAGAGGTCAACAGGGCGTGTGTATGCTATTACCATGCCAGATCTTGTACTGACTCCAGCTGTCGTGAGAGGTACCTTCTTGTTTTGCAATTCAGTTGCTAGTGTGTTGATTGATAGGGATGCATCCTATTCATTTATTTCGTCTGCATTTGCATCAGTTGTGGGGTTGGAGTTGGCACAGTTAACATCTCCTATTTGTGTAGAGTCACCTATTGGTGGTGAGGTTATTTTGAAATAAGGGTGTCGGGGTTGTGACATAGAGGTTGCTAGTCGTCGACTTTCATTTGCATTTATTTTGCTTGATATGACTGGTTTTGATGTTATTTTGGGTATGGACTGGTTATTGTCATACCAAGTTGTTATAGATTGATACCATCAGAGGGTTACTATATGTACCTCAAGCGGGGATTGTTTTTATTTCTTGGGGGACCGGGTGGATAGAGTCTTATCCCTGGTATATGATCTGCGTGGGCAGAGTGAGCTTAGTTGTCTTCTTGCTAGCTTTCAAAGTAGTGAGTGTGATGAAATTTGGGTTGAGTTACCAAGGATGGTTTGTGACTAATCCAGATGTCTTTCCTGAGGATCTTACTAGTTTACCAACTCACCGAGCGATAGAGTTCTCTATTGAATTAGTGCCTGGTACGGTACCAATTTCTATGGCTCCATATCAGTTTGCACCAGCTGAGTTGAGTGAGTTGAATATTCAATTCCAGGAATTGTTAGATAAGGGTTTTATCCGCCCTAGTACATCACCTTGGGAGGCACCAGCTCTCTTTGCTAAGAAGAAAGATGGAGCGTTGCAACTTTGCATAGATTATTGAAAGTTGAACCGGGTTACAGTTAAGAATAAACATCTGATACCTCGTATAGATGAGCTGTTTGATCAGTTGAAAGGGTCTTGTTGCTTCTCTAAGATAGACCTGAGATTGAGTTATCGCCAGTTGAGAGTAAGGGAGGAGGATATCTCGAAGACAACATTCCGTACGCGGTATGGCCATTATGAGTTCCTAGTGATGCCGTTTGGGCTAACCAATGCCCCAGTTGTGTTTATGGATTTGATGAACCGAATCTTCCAGGAGTTCTTAGACCGTTTTGTGGTCGTCTTTGTGGATGACATCTTGATTTACTCACCTTCTGAGAAGGAACATGAGGAGCACTTGCGAGTAGTGCTTGAATTATTTAGAGCCCGCAAGCTATATGCTAAGTTTGGGAAATGTGAGTTCTAGCTAAGGGAAGTTAAGTTCTCAGGCCATGTGGTATCTGGGGAAGGGGTGACTGTAGATTCATCCAATATAGAGGCGGTGCAAGATTGGGCACAACCTAATAATTCCTTTGAGATCCGTAGTTTTTTGGGTTTAGCTGGGTATTACCGTCGGTTTGTGAAGGACTTCTCGAGGTTAGCCTCACCTTTGACTAGGCTAACGAGAAAATGAATCAAATTTGTGTGGAGTGAGACTTATGAAAAGTCGTTCCAGGAACTTAAAGTTAGACTTACCACTGCTCCAGTCTTGATTATTCCGGAGAGGGGTTTGGGCTATTCAGTGTATTGTGATGCCTCACGGGAAGGCTTGGGCTGTGTTTTAATGCAAGAGGGGAAGGTAGTAGCCTATGGCTCGCGGTAGTTGAAAACCCATGAGAGGAACTACCCTACTCATGACCTAGAGTTAGCAGCGGTGATGTTTGCCTTGAAGATTTGAGGGCATTATCTGTATGGTGAAATATTTGAGGTGTTTTCTGATCACAAGAGTCTAAAGTACCTGTTTACTCAAAAAGACTTAAATTTGAGGCAGAGGAGGTGGATGGAGTTTATAGAGAATTATGATTTTGAATTGCATTATCATCTTGGGAAGGCAAATGTTGTAGCTGATGCCTTGAGTAGGAAATCTATTAGCAGTGTGGCTTTTATTGCCTTTCTGGAATGGGAGATGTTTGGTGCTCTTGGGGAGTTTGACCTATACCTGAGTGAGTCCATTGAGTCTGCGGCTTTGTTTTCAGTAGTCGCACAACTTACACTTGTGAACCGAGTGTTAAAAGCGCAAAAGGGTGACTTAGAGGTAGAATCCCTCCGGGAGAAGATCTCCAATGGGAAAGTAGAAAGGGGCTTGACTGTGTATCCCGACTAGAGTGTGAGATACCGTGACCATTTGTTTGTACCGGAGTCTTGCCGAGAAGAAGTACTCCAAGAGTTTCATCATTCATGCCTTGAGGTGCATCCAGGAGGTTCAAAAATGTATCATGACCTGAGTCGCCAGTTCTGGTGGAGGGGTATGAAGAAGAATGTAGCCGCGTTTGTATCGAAGTGCCTTACTTGTCAACAAGTGAAGGCCGAGCATCAGAGGCCAGCGGGTTTGTTGTAACCCTTGCCTTTAGCCGAGTGGAAATGGGAACATGTCACGATGGATTTTGTTGTGGGCCTTCTGAGGACTCAACGGGGTAGTGATGCCATTTGGGTGGTAGTTAACCGGTTGACCAAGTCAGCTCATTTCATTCCTATGCACGTAAGTGATTCGGTAGATTATTTTGCCGACCTACACATTAGGGACATAGTGAGACTGCACGAGGTTCCTGTGACGATTGTTTCGGATAGAGATCTACGTTTTACAACTCGATTGCAGCAGAGTTTGCAGAGTGCCTTAGGCACTAGGTTGACCTTTAGTATTGCGTATCATCCTTAGACTGACGGGCAGTTCGAACATACTATTCAAATCCTTGAGGATATGTTTCGAGGTTGTGTCCTTGACTTTAAGGGGTCATGGAAGAGGCACCTGCCCTTAGTGGAGTTTGCCTATAACAACAGTTTCCAGTCGAGTATCGGCATGGCACCATTCGAGGCCTTGTATGGCCAACCCCGTAGATCTCTAGTGTGTTAGGCCGAGGTGGGTGATGCACCTTTGTTAGGCCCATAGTTGGTTCAAGAAATGACGGAGAAAGTTACACTTATCCGTAAGAGGTTGGTTACAGCCTAGAGCCGCCAGAAAAGTTACGCCGACCGTAGGAGGAGACCCTTGTCTTTTAAGGTGGGTGATCACGTCTTTTTGAAAATATATCCAAGGCGAGGTTTGATGAGATTTGGGAAGAGTGGAAAGCTATCCCCTCTGTTTATTGGCCCTTTTGAGATCCTTGAGTGGATTGGGAAGGTTGCCTATTGTTTGGCGTTGCCGCCACAACTTTCCGGAGTGCATGACGTATTTCATATTAGTATGCTTTGGAAGTATGAGCCTGATCCATCGCACGTGTTAGATTAGACCGACTTGGAGGTAGAAGAGGATGCCTCATATCAGGAGAGACCGGTGAGAGTCTTGGATAGACGGGACCAAGTCTTGTGTGACAAGACAATTCCCTTGGTTAAAGTATTGTGGAAACATCATGGAGTGGAGGAAGCAACTTGGGAGAGTGAATTGGAAGTCCGCGAGAAATATCCGGACTTATTTGTTGATGTTTGATTATATGTTGAGATTTTAGTTTATGTATGAACTATAAAGACATTGTATATGTTTTGGGTTATGAGAACATTGTATATGTTGTTTAAGTTTCGGAAATGCAAAATTATCATAAACATTGAATATGTTTTGGAAATATGAGTTATACGTATTGAAATTGGTTAAAATTTTGAGAGATGTATATTGTGGAATTATTCATCTTGTGAAGGCATTGAATGACCGGTAAATGGGTTATGGTGTTGAGTATTAAGTTGTAATCATTTTGGAAGTTGGCTAAACTTGATTTTGAAACTTAAATTGTAAATTTCGGGAACGAAATTCTTTACGTGGGAGAGGTTATAACGATTCCAATTTTTACCCGAC
This sequence comes from Camellia sinensis, assembly GCF_004153795.1. NCBI lineage: Eukaryota > Viridiplantae > Streptophyta > Magnoliopsida > Ericales > Theaceae > Camellia > Camellia sinensis. The sequence goes on along the minus strand of NW_021024503.1, from coordinate 72,174 downwards.
TCTTGTGATATAGCGATTCCGGTTTTACCTTTCTATATTTATTGTTTTCCGGACTTGGGTTCCGTGATGTTGGTGGTTATATACCTTGTTGTCATCCTTTAATTTCGCTTGATTGAGTTTTAGGATGTATTGGGCAGAGTTGTTACAGGTTGGTTAGACTTTGGTTTCAATTCTTTGTTGCCCAGTTTTTAGGAGGTCCGCTCGAGCGGGTCTTCTTGCGCTCGAGCGGATATTGCACACTCCCAGTATTTTGGTGCTCTGCAGAACTTCTGCAAGCATGTTTTTCACGCTCGAGCGGGTTTCTTTACGCTCGAGCGATCGCGCTCGAGCAGGTACTCTGGCGTTCGAGCGGGTAGTACTTTTTGGAGTAAGTTCTGGGAGGGGGAAATCTACGCTCGAGCGGACTGGTTTTCGCGCTCGAGCAGATGTACTTTATTCTTGTGTCTTGGTGCTCGAGCGGGCTTACTTGCACTCGAGCGGACCTAGTTTTTTGTTCTTGACGCTCGAGCATTGTGTTTTCCGCTTGAGCGGGAATGTCGTATAACAGAGGGCAGCTGGGCATTTTTGAATCATTTTCTACACTTCCTCTCTCTCTCTCTTACTTTTCCAAACCACCATTTGAGAGCTTCTCTCTCTAGAAACTCCCTTCTCTCTAGGGTTTGATCTAGTTAGAGTGCTTCCCTCCCATTTGGCCTTTGTAAAAGTTGGGTTGATCGTCGAGGGCTACATTTTGATCTGAGAAACTTGTGATTTGGAGCAACTTCATTTTCGTCATCTTCTTCTTTGGGTGTCATCTTTTGAGGTGGGGATTCCTACTCACTTTTATGGTCTTTGACATAGATTTTTGGTTATTTTGATAAAGTGTTGAAATTGGGTAATTTCGGGACTTAGGGTTTCAAAATGTTAAAAGAGGATTTTGTTATTTTGATTCTAAAATGTGTATTGTGGGTTTCAAAATAATGATATCGTTGTTGATTGTTGATATATAAACCATTGGGTCAAAATTGGGAAATGGGATAGAAAACCCTAATTGGTAGTATAAATTAATTGGTATGATTAATTTGGAAAAATTGTGGTTATATGGAATTGAGTTTGAAATAATGAAATTGGCTCATTATATAGTAGAATAGTGGAGTTGGATTTATTAATCGCTCACTTTTGAAAACATTGATATTTTATCTGTTGGAGCTTTTATTATCTGTTTAGAAATAATTGCTTGGGCTACCGGTGGAGGGTAGTTTTGATTGTTGTAGACAATGCATGATGATTAGGCAAACTAAAACTAATCAAGTGGATATGTCATAGAGTATGACGGTTGACAGAATACATTAACGTTATGTATTGATTGATTAAGTGTTGATACAGCTCATATGCTTATCTTGGAAGTGTTGATACAGCTCATATGCTTATCTTGGAAGTGTTGATACAGCTCATATGCTTATCTTGGAAGTGTTGATACAGCTCATATGCTTATCTTGGAAGTGTTGATACAGCTCATATGCTTATCTTGGAAGTGTTGATACAGCTCATATGCTTATCTTGGAAGTGTTGATACAGCTCATATGCTTATCTTTGGAAGTGTTGATATAGCTAATATGCATATCTGTTGAAATGTGGATACGGCTTGTATGCTTATCTGTTGAGATGTTGATACAACTAGTATGTTTATCTATTGTAAAATGGGAAATGTTTAATATGAGTCACTGTCTCATATAAGTGGTTGGCCAGGTTCTGAGCCGTTGATGTAAATTGTGAAATTGATAAGAAATGGAAACTGAAATGAAACATGAACATAGTGGTCATGAAATGGAAATGGGTTATGAATTGATTTATAGAAATTGAACATTTATCAATTGCTAATGTCTTAGTCATTGCTCATACTGTGTTTAGCATATTTCTACTGGGCGTTGGCTCACCCTAAATGGGACATTATTTTCAAGTACAGGTAGTATGCCACCTCCAAGGACATAGCCTGGATGATGATAAGAGTTGAAGACTCTTTTTGTTTATTTTGTTTGTATTACATGTATATCAAGCCAAGGGCTTACTTTGTATAGAGTTAGTACTCTTCTTTTGTGTAACCAGGTGTTGACTTGGAAAGCTGTAAGCCCATAGGGCATTCGCTTTTGTTGTTAACATGTAATATTGTTGTAAGAATTACTCTGATGAATAGAAATGGTTGGTTTCTTTTATATCAATGCATGTCTCTAGTGATGGGTTTTATGTTTTTTTTTTAGGGCGTTACATGTGATGTTCTAGACTCGGGTTTAATGCTTTCATATTGTTTTCTATCTCTTTCTTCCCTTGTATATCTTTGAAATTGGTCTTTGGGTTGTTGTGGTTGTGTTTGGAACATGTTGGTTGCTTATTTTTCAAACTTTGTGTTGCCTAGATTTTTGGTCTTACACTCGAGCAGCCATTCTTGCGCTCAAGCAGGCTATGTACATTTTGGTCCTCCGCTTAAGCGGCTTTTCTTGCACTCGAGCGGGAGTTGCAAACTCTCAGTACTCTGCACTTCTGCAAAAGTACTGAAGGAATGTTTTTCACGCTCGAGCAATGTTTCCTACGCTCAAGCGGGTGGGCGCTCGAGCTTCCTTTCTTGAGCTCGAGCGGTTGGTCTGTCATCTACAAAAGTTCTAGAGGTGTGTATTCTGCGCTCGAGCAGAACAAGTCTTTGTTTCTGACGCTCGAGCGTGAAACCCTCCGCTCGAGCGAACTGCGCGTATATCAGATTGCGAAAAGCACTTTTTATATCACTTTTTCATAACTTTTTAACCAAAACCCTAAAGTTGAGAGCCTCTCTCTCTAAAATACTCTCTCTCTTTACATTTGGCCTAGATCCTTTGATTTCTCCACCCTACTCCCTTTGATAAAAAGGTGGAGCTTCTCAAGATCTTCTCTTCAAATCGATTATAGTTGGATTTCGGCACTTTTGGGGTTTCTCTCTTGCTTGGCTCATCTTCTCTCTTTGAGGTAGGGATATTCTATACTTTAGTATGAGTTTTAACCTAATTATTTGTGGTTATGTATAAATGGTGGAAATCTTGGGAGTTTTTGGGTAAACTTAGGGTTTGTTCTTAAATTGAAAGAGGGATTTCTATATTGTGATCCATAGATGATTATGGGGTTTTGAGTATGAGGATATCTTGTGTTAAAATGATGAATTTTAGCCTTTGGGTTAATATTTGAATATGGGGAGAGATTTACCCTAAATGTGTTTTGAATATTATTTTGTATAAATAATGAAATTAATGTGAGAAATGTGAAATTGGGAGAAGGTGTAAATGAATGGTGTAGTTGGATTTGTTTAATCACTCATTCATGGAAATTTGATAAATTATCTATTATAAAGATTCTATATCTGTTTAGAAATATCTGTATTGGGCTATCGGTGAAGGATAGTTATGATTGTTGTAAAAATTGCATGATGATTAGGTGAATTGAAACTAATCATTTAAGATTGTCATTGAATATGACAGTATGATTAAAGCATTGAATATGTGTTATAGATAGTCATTGTATATGACGATGAATTTAAATAAATTGTATATGTATAATGTTTTAGGAGAAAAAAACGGATGTACTGCATTGTTTAGGAGAAGATAGGGGATGGACTCCATTGAGAATTAAGTTGGCCGGAGTGTCCAGGGTGAAAATCCCGAAATCTTGTGTATACATGGGTGTCAATCTCGCAGACGAAATTTTCGTAAAATGGCAAGGTTGAAGTGTTTGTATGATGGTTATGAAGATAGGGAACCACTGAGTTGTAGTCTCAGTTGGATCATTTGGAAAATTATGTATATTTACCATATGACTTAGAATGAAATGAATTAACTCGAAATGAATAAATGAGAATGGATTGAGGTATGAATATCAATATCGAATGGTTATGGAAAGAATGTAAGTTGAACATTTATCTGACACTTATATCTTAGTTAAACTTCATACATTGTATTAGACTGTTTCTATTGGGCTTTGGCTCACGCTACTTGAGAAACCAATTTCAAGTACCGGTGACATACTTCATCCAGTGACATAGCTTTGGAGGACTTGTAACACCCTCAAAATAATACATATAAACCCAACTATTATGATATCCATAGACATAAGACAATAAAGCATATTTCCATATATCAGAGTATTCATTATAAATGTATTACATGTTGACAACAAAAGTAAATGCCCTACGGGCTTACAACTTTTCAAATCAACACTTGGTTACAAAAAAAGAGTACTAACTCAAAACACATTAAGCCCTCAGCTAGAATTTACTTGTAACACAAATATAACTACACCAAAAATAAGCCTTCAGCTTCTACAACCTCCCAAGCTACAACCTTGGTGGCGGCATATCACCTGCACCTGAAAATGATGTCCCATATAGGGTGAGCCAACGCCCAGTAGAGATATGCTAAACATAATATGAGGAATAACTAAAACATTGGCATTTGATAAATGTTTAACTCATATAAACAAGCATACATCCCTTTCATAACCGATCCTTATTCACAAATACATTCAATTCCCTTCCATTTCATTTCCTAAACCAATTCATAGATATGGTTCCCTATTCTTTCAAAAGTTTATGATGAGACTACAACTCATGTTAACGATACTTCGATCATGATCAATTAATATGAGACTACAACTCACATTATTAACACTTCAATCATTCAATTCATCTGCGTTATGCAAACGCAATTGGGATTTCGGGACTTTCACCCTGGACACTCCGGCCAACTTAGTTATCACTGGAGTCCATCCCTTATCTCCTCCCAAATCTGATTTAGGGGTACATCCCCTATCTCCTCCCAAACCATGGAGTACATCTCCTATCTCCTCCCAAACAACATACATATACAATGTATTTAAACACTTATCATATAAACAAAGCACATATTCAATGTATTTTTCCATCCGTCATATTCAATGACATACTCAATTGATTAATTTTAATTCACCTAATCATCATGCAGTGTCTACAACAATCAAGACTATCCTCCACCGATAGCCCAAAAAAATTATTTCTAAACAGATAATAAATTCATCAAATAGATAAATTATCAACAATTTCATAGGTGAGTGGTTTATCAATCCAACTACACCATTAAATCTCACAATTTCCCAATTTCCTTATTTCTCAACCAATTTCACATTCCCATAATTAATTTCATTAATTACTCAAATGACCCAATTATACCCAACTAAGACATTTTCCCCTTTTTCTCAACATTGACCCAAAGGTCCAAATATCATCAATAAACATCAATAATTTCATTTTAAGACCCATATATACGCATGTATAGTTCAAGAGAACAAAACCCCTCTTTTCACATTTTAAGCTTTGAAACCCTGACACCCAAATATTTCCCAACTTCAATATTAAATCAAACTGACTACATGTTTATGTCAAAGACCAAAAATATAAGTAGTTATCCCTACCTCAAATGAAGAGACCCAGAGGAGATGATGAACAAACTCGAAGGTGCTCCAAACCCACAACTTTTCGGATCAAAATGAAGGCCGCGCCAAGCTCCACACTTTTAACAAAGGGACTAGGGTGGAAGATCATTAGAGCTAGATGATTTCGTAGAGAGAAGATGTATTCTAGAGAGAGGAGCTCTCAAATTAGGGTTTTGAAAAGCTAGAGAGAGAGAGAGAGTCGAAAAGTGGTTCAAAAATGGCTTCTCTTGGACTGATATACATCACAGTCCACTCGAGCGTGGAACGCCCCGCTCGAGTGTCAGACACAGACTCCCGCTCGAGCGTGAAAA
>NW_021024503.1:42137-60863 GCF_004153795.1 Camellia sinensis | reverse complement strand
AACAGATGAGGGCCCTTCAACAATGTTGAAGAGGGGCCTAAAATATGACCTTTTACAGTTTATGACAAACCACAAAAACCAACACAGGTATGGCTAAGCTCTCATGCAAGAAATGGGCCAAAAGATGGACAAAGAAGCAAGTGAAGGTTTCTGGCCTCAAACACAAAGGGGCCCTTCAACAATATTGAATATGGGCCCAAAATATTGCACTTTACAGTTGATGGCCGGACCCAAAACAGTATGCATGCAAGCCAACAATACTATGCAAAATATGGCCAAAAAGAGAGTTATAACACATAGTATGAAAATGATGCCTCAAACAGTGAAAGACCCTTAATGAAACATGAAGAGGGGGTCAAAATAAGACTGTTTTCAGTTCTGAAAAGAGCCCAAAAACAGAAGCATCCGAGGCTAACAAATCATGCAAAAATGGAGCCAAAAAGGGGATATAAAGGCAAGTGATAGATAGAAGCCTCAAACAGTATTTATCCCTTCAACAACATTGAAGAGGGGCTCAAAATAAGCTACTTCACAGTTTATTACATGCCTCAAAACAGATTATACATATGTCAAAAATACTACACAAGAAAATGGCATACAAGAGGGATTATGAAGCAAGTGTATCAAGGGGGCCTCAAACAGTGAGAGGCCCTTAAAAAAAAGTGAAAAGGAGCTCAAAAACATTCCACCTTCAGTTAGGGCCGGAGCTCAAAACAGTAAGAAAGTATGGCTAATGAATCATGCAAAATATGGACCAAAAAGGGGGAAATGGAGCTTACCCTTGTAGACCAAACTTTGATAGCTTCTTGGCTTGAGTTTGTGGCTCCTTAGGCCTTGAAGAACAGCCTCCAGCTTCTGGAATGAAGGATGGAAGGGTGGGGCTTGGTGGTGTAGTGTAAAATGGTGTAGGGTTAAGGGTGTTGAGCTTGGAAATATAGAGAGGGAGAGAGATACAATGCAAGAGCTTGAGGGGGGATTTTTGGTAACCCTAAATCAGTAGCTAGAGCTGCTGATATATAGGCAAAAATGGGGGGAAAAATGGAGGGAAAACCAACCAAGTTTCCCTCCAAAATGCAGCCCCCCGGAGACAGAATCTGGGGGGAAAATGAATGCATATTTGCACTGTAGCTGATGCAAGGAATCTGGCCGGCTGGTTACTGTAGCTCCAGGTGGCCGGCCGGCTACCTCCCATGGTCGGCCGGCCAAGGGTCAAAACGGTCAAGTAGAATTAGTGGCCGACCATATCAAAAAGCTAGCCTCTGATGTGTGCACAACACAACCCCGTGGTTAAAAACTGGAAATAGTGAACCAGGAGAGAGAACAACCCACTTTTCAAAGGGGGTCAAAAGGGTCAACAACAATTACTGGCCGGCCACCAAATATTGGTGGCCTCCCAGATGTGTACATCACAAATATGGGGTTTGGGGTGCAAGAAAATGGCCCAAGGATGTTCAACATTGGCTTTGATGTGCACAAAATCGGGCGACGGAGGGCGATGAAGGAATAAAACTGGTTTCCAAAACAATTACTGGCCTCCCACCCTACTACGACCTTTCTAGTGATAAAACAGAGGTCTCTGCCAAAAATGAACCAAAACCGATGCAAGATGAAGTTTCAGGGGCCGAAACGCGTAGTTCGGGGCCCCGAAAACTGACTGTTGGGCACCGGGAGTGGTATTCGACCACGAAGTTGGTCTCTCGGACCGTAGTGTCCCTCAAAAGGGAGCAAATAAGATGTATGCCAAAAATCGGGGCAAACGGAGATGGTTAAGCGGTCCCGAACCGAGGCACACGGCCAACGGCTCCGAAAAACCGGAAACCGGGCTCCAAACGGGCAAAATGGCCTACGACCACGAAACGTAGCCTACGGCCACTAAGAGATGATCTATGAGACCTCTCCCTCCCTTCGGGAAGAGAAAATAGAGAAAACGGATCCTGGTTCACAAACCGAGGCAAAGCACAAAAAGAGTCTGGAAGTCCGGAGGCAAGGCTCGCGGCCGAGGCTCTGAAACTTCTGAACAAGCACAATATGCAATATCACCGAGTGCTCAACTGGTGACGTCTGAGTCTCAAGGTCGGTCAAAAATGGGGTGTCTACAGTTGCCCCTCTTTGACAGAACTAGAAAGTCATAAGTGACGGGAGTGAATGTCAAAGCCCAGAGACGACCCATTTTTGACAAGGCCGAAGACTTAGACAAACATACAAGGTAACACAGATGTGCCCGCAGGCATGCCCGCAGGCGGGGGCAAAATGCAACCGACAATGCAAGAAGCCGAAGGTAACTCATGATCATGCAAATGCAGCAAGCTGTAATGAAGCAAGTATTGCGCAAATAGATGCAACAGTTTTAAGCAAGAATGCAAAGCAACAACTACATTTCATGCAGTTAAGAATGCGGAGAATTATTCAATTCTCGTCGCGTCTCACACGGAGAAGATACGATACCTGCGCGATTCGTCTGGTCGTACCAGCCTCAAATGAACCGTACATACAATATCGTGCCTGCAAAAGGAAGAAATTCACAAGTACAACATCTCAAACAACATATGTTCAACGTGATATCCACTGCAAACAATCACGGTGTCGATGGAAAAGGGCAACGCAATGCGGGAGAAACTCGCGTGACAACGCGGGTTCAAGCACGGAGGCGCGGTGATGTCAAAGAGACGTGCATAACAATGCAAGTATATGCATGAAAATGCAAGTTATGTGCATGATAACGCAGAACAAGTGTAAACCAGGATGCATGTTCGTCACAAAACAATGACCAAGGAAATGCGCATTTCGGTGAGGGCGACTCGATCGCGGCCTCCGGTTCACCTCCCGGAGAAGTTACAACATGTTCAAAAAGGATACATCTCAATTCTGATGAGTAATGATGAGACACACATCGGAAGTTGAAGCTGAGGTCCCGGCGGAGCATTCTGATGAGTAATGATGAGACACACATCGGAAGTTGAAGCTGAGGTCCCGGCGGAGCGATTTCGTGACAGGAAGTGCACTTCTCTTGTACTTTTTCAGGTCCCGGGGACTCCAATCCTCCTCAAAATTTGCAGGGACCTTGGGGGGCATGTGGGGAACATGGCCAGCCAGTTTCATGGGGAGGGGGAGGTGGCCGGCTAGTTCTTGAAAAGCAAATGGCCGGCCAGCTAGAAAAAGTGGCCGGCCGGCCACTTCGCCTAATCCGGGGGCAGTTTTGTCTTTTCGGCCTCTTTTCTTTAAATACATTCACCCAAACACTTTGAGCTCACTTTTGCAGCTCCGAAATTCTCCTCTCTACCTTCCCAAACCATTTTCTCTCTCAGATCTGTGCTCTATACGCGTTTTCCAACGTCCCATGCAAGTTGTTATCGCGAAATCTTTCAGTTTCAAGCACTTTGAACCGATTAAATTTTGGTTTCGGGGCCTCTTTTCTCATTTTCGCCACTTGAGGTGAGTTTATCTCAATATTTGGAAAATTTTCTCGGGAGTTGACTTTTGTTGACTTTTCATTTCCCGAGAGTTGACTTTTGTTGACTTTTTCCAATTTTGGCCCATTTTTGTTCATTTTTGCCCCTTTTGCAGATTTTTGGAAATGGCGGGTCATTTTCCACACGGCGGAGGTTCTCCAGGTGCCAGAGGCGACCCCGACATCAGGTCTCTGCCTCCGAGGGTTCGCCCATTCATACCCGAGAGGTATGACCCCCGAGTACACGTCCTTCCGCGGGCCGTTTTCCATCATTTCACGGAGTTTGACGAGCGAGCGCCCGAAGATCTCCTTCTGCGGGAGCCTGAGTATCATCTCTCCTACGAGGCACGAGAGGTATTTACTTCATTTTCACATTTTCTGTAATGTATTATGAATTTTTCTTGTATTCTATTTGCACTCTGAACACACGGTTCAATCACTTGAATTTCTGAGCACTCAGCCCATAAATTGATTGTGAACACACAGCACACACCGGTTGAGGGTTGAACACGCAGCTCACACACTGATTTTCTGAACACACAGTCCAATTTGAGGGTGAATACGCAATCCGCACTGATTTAGAGTCAAGCACGCAGCCCAAACACTGATTTTCTGAACACGCAGTCCAATTTGAGGGTGAATACGCAATCCACACTGATTGAGAGTGAAGCACGCAGCCCAAACACTAATTTTCTGAACACACAGTCCAATTTGAGGGTGAATACGCAATCCACACTGATTTAGAGTCAAGCACGCAGCCCAAACACTGATTTTCTGAACACGCAGTCCAATTTGAGGGTGAATACGTAATCCACACTGATTGAGAGTTAAGCACGCAGCCCAAACACTAATTTTCTGAACACGCAGTCCAATTTGAGGGTGAATACACAATCCACACTGATTGAGAGTTAAGCACGCAGCCCAAACACTGATTTTCTGAACACGCAGTCCAAATTGAGGGTGAATACGCAATCCACACTGATTTAAAGTCAAGCACGCAGCCCAAACACTGATTTTCTGAACACGCAGTCCAAATTGTAGGTGAACACGCAACCCACACTGATTTAGAGTCGAGCACGTAGCCCAAACACTGATTTTCTGAACACGCAGTCCAATTTGAGGGTGAATACGCAATCCACACTGATTGAGAGTCAAGCACGCAGCCCAAACACTGATTTTCTGAACACGCAGTCCAATTTGAGGGTGAATACGCAATCCACACTGATTTAGAGTCAAGCACGCAGCCCAAACACTGGTTTTCTGAACACGCAGTCCAATTTGAGGGTGAATATGCAATCGACACTGATTGAGAGTTAAGCACGCAATCCAATTTGAGGGTGAATACACAATCCACACTGATTTAGAGTCAAGCACGCAGCCCAAACACTGATTTTCTGAACACGCAGTCCAATTTGAGGGTGAATACGCAATCCACACTGATTGAGGGTTAAGCACGCAGCCCAAACACTAATTTTCTGAACACGCAGTCCAATTTGACGGTGAATACGCAATCCACACTGATTCAGAGTTAAGCACGCAGCCCAAACACTGATTTTCTGAACACGCTGTCCAATTTGAGGGTGAATACGCAATCCACACTGATTTAGAGTTAAGCACGCAACCCAAACACTGATTTTCTGAACACGCAGTCCAATTTGAGGGTGAATACGCAATCCACACTGATTGAGAGTTAAGCACGCAGCCCAAACACTGATTTTCTGAACACGCAGCCAATTTGAGGGTGAATACGCAATCCACACTGATTTAGTGTTAAGCACGCAGCCCAAACACCGATTTTCTGAACACGCAGTCCAATTTGAGGGTGAATACGCAATCCACACTGATTTAGAGTTAAGCACGTAGCCCAAACACTGATTTTCTGAACACGCAGTCCAATTTGAGGGTGAATACGCAATCCACACTGATTGAGAGTCGAGCACGCAGCCCAAACACTGATTTTCTGAACATGCAGTCCAATTTGAGGGTGAATACGCAATCCACACTGATTTAGAGTTAAGCACGCAGCCCAAACACTGATTTTCTGAACACGCAGTCCAATTTGAGGGTGAATACGCAATCCACACTGATTGAGAGTTAAGCACGCAGCCCAAACACTGATTTTCTGAACACGCAGTCCAAATTGTAGGTGAACACGCAGCCCATACTGATTTAGAGTCGAGCACGCAGCCCAAACACTGATTTTCTGAACACGCAGTCCAAATTGATGTTTTTCAGAGCACACAGCCCACTTACTTTACTTTGCACGCAGCCTATTCATTTCATTTGCACGCAGCTTATATATCACACCTTGAACACACAGCTCACACATTTCACTTGAAAACGCAACTCATTCATTTCATTTGCACGCAACTTATTCTTCATTCTGAAACATCTATTCATTCTGAATGCAGGTGACTTCCCGCAATGTGCGGGGGTATGGCTCCACTGCAGTAAGAGACTGGTATGCTGAGCTCCCAGAGGCCGTCCGGGACTTGGTCGACTTGACGGGTTTCGGACCCTTCTATACTGGGCTATCCCGTTGCCCTGCCCGGAGGACGCTGATGGCCGCCCTGGTGGAGAGATGGTGGGACACCACCAACTCTTTCCACTTTTCTGCCACTGGGGACTTGACTATGACCCCTTTTGACTTCGCTGTATTGACCGGCCTTGATGTGGGAGGCTGGGCGATCCTGTATGATGAGGACATGGGCGAGTGGGAGGCGGCCTGGATATATTTGCTGGGGGCTCGCCCGCCTATTGACAGAGCTTCAGGGAGAGTCCGATACACCTGGTTCTCTTCCCATTTTCGGCGGGCAGAGATGGAGCCCGGGACTCCTGATGAGGCGGCACAGTATGCCCGCGGCTTCCTGATGTTCCTCTTTGGGACCACTCTGTTTGCCGACAGGGGGAACACTGTTGGGCTTTATCTGCTGAGTGCCTTGGTGGACCTGTCACAGGTCAGGCGATACGATTAGGGTGGTGCCGGCCTGGCTACCCTTTACTGCTATATGAGCGCGACTTCCCGCGGACGGGGGGACTTACTTGGCGGCTACTGGAGAGCCTGGGAGGTACTTTCTGCCCTCTTGATTTACATTTCTGCTCCTTATTACTTGCACATTGCACACATGGCACACTTTATATTCTGTATCATGCACTTTTGCCCTCAGCACTTCATATTCTGCTCTGTTTTCCACAGTTATGGGCCTATGCGTATTTCCCGACATTGGCCCCGGAGATGTTGGTAGGGGGACTTTTCGTGACCCATACTCACTGGTATTTGAAGGCCAGCACCGGCCAAGACCTCGGGAGTCTCTCCTTTACCTGCGACAGTATTTCGACACGGTGCGCTCATCGGAGGTATTTCAGAATTCTCAGTTCTTTCTGATTTCATCTTTGATTTGTCCAGTACATTATTGATTTCTGCTTGATTTATGCGTTTGTTGTCCGCAGATCACATGGTAGCCATGGGCGCCTTTAGGTGAGGGCCTCCGATTCCAGTTCGCCGGAGGGTGGGTGCCTCCTGGTACAGGATCCTGTTCGAGGGACCAGTTGGCAGAGCCTGGTTTTTGGGAGAGCGCTTCTTGTGTCAGGTCTGGGGGTACACCTCTCAGGACCCTCCTTCAGTACCCCCAGATGATATGCGGACTGCTGATACGCTCACTTCCCAGGAAGTTGTTAATGCTATGCTGGGTACTGATGCCTTGCTACATCTGGAGGAGGGGGACTACGGTACTTACCGCCACATATATCTGATGCCTCCATTGACGGGGGCTCGCATTCCGACGATGAGGCCTGCTGGCATGCCATCTTCTAGCCAGGCCCGGGCTCGGGCTGCAGACGCTCCTTCCACCAGCAGGGCTGGTATATCTAGAGGTGGAGGTGGATTTGTTCCCCCGATTCCTCCGACTTATCATCATGCCGGATGGCCAGACATGCCGACTGAGTTGACAGGATGGCGGTACGGGGCCCCCTACACGATTCCGATAGAGCCTCCCATGCCTGACCATCGATACGCCATTGATCCCGACTCACCGCAGGTATGTCCCACTGTTTTTCATCTATCATCCGGACACTTAGACATCCCTTTATTCATTGATGATTATGAGCTTGTATTTGCAGCCACCCAGAGAGTACATGGAGGGAGTGATTGGACTGGTGGCCTCACTCGAGGGCATGGTCTTGCGGAGAGAGGCGCAGCTGTCCGTCATGGGTTTCCAAGTACTTTTTAGTTGTCTGGCATTTATCATACTTCTGATGACATGCTGATTTCCACTGCATTGATAGGCTACTTGTGTAGAGCACATCTGACACACACCCCATTTACACGCTGTGTTTATATGTACCCACTGCCCGTGGTTTTCTCGCACCTGCATCTGATGTACATATTTGGACTGATGTTTTTGAATTGAACTCTTTATTTTTAGATGCCTCCGGTATATGCTCAGCCGTAGGCCAGGCCACCTGGGCCTTCTCGAGGAGCTGGGCCATCCAGGCCTTTTCACGGAGCTGGGCCATCCAGGCCTTTTCATGGAGCTAGGCCATCCAGGCCTTTTCGAGGAGCTGGAGGGGGGCCGTCTCGTAGGCGCAGGGCGCACATCATAGAGGAGGAGCCTGATGAGGATGAGGAGGAGGAGGCTGCAGATCGTCAGTCAGAGACATCAGCCGATAGAGAGGACGGCTCCGGTCTCGGTTCCGGGAGTGGAGGCGAGGTTGAGGAGGACCCCGAGGGTAACGATTCTGATTCAGATGATGACGATGGCGATGGAGGCAGAGAGTCCATTCCGCAGAAGAGGACAAGGAGAGCCTCTTATTCCCGCTCTTGAGAGCACAGATGCAGCTATTTCCTGTTTTATTTATCTTTTTGCTAGTAGTTGTAACACATTTGTACATTATCGGGCAGTTTTATTTTTGTAAAACTTGTGCCTTAGTCTGTAAAATGTTGTAACAAACGAGGCATGATGGAATGAAACAGCTTTTGAAAAAGGTGTTGTATTTTAAACTCTTAGCATCATATCGCACCATTTTGCACCAAAATGAGATTGAATGGAAACGTGCATTGTGTATTTTGCCCAGTCAGGTAGTGAACCGACGCAACAACTTAACTTTCTAAGATATAACAAAACCTTAGCAAGTTTATAACTCGATAAACAAAGCACAATAATGTTGACAACCCGATAAACAAGACTCAAACAAAAAGCTTAAACAATGAGTAACAACTCAAAAACACGAAACACGAAACACGACAGCTCGACAAACAACTCGATAAGCAAAACGACAACTCGATAAACAAAAACAACAACTCAATAAACAAAACAACAACTCGATAAACAAAACTACAACTCGATAAACAAAACTTAACAAAACAAGGTGTACCTCGGACGATCTGGGCAACAGAACGCATCCAAAACAGAGGGAAATGGAGGCCTTCGACACCCTCGTTGCATGGAAATGCTTGAAACTTTCTCTGGGAGGGTACAACAAGGCTAAAGACACACATTGGAGCATGGTCGGCTACTTTTTGGAGCCGGCCGGCCATATTTATTGCAAGGGGTAGTCACCGGCCAGTTTTTGAAAAAGGAGATGGCCGGCCTGCCAGAAAAGGAAGGTGGCCGGCCGGCCACTTAGTCCAGCAACCGTCAAATTTTTGACACTTGTCCCCGAATAGTGTCTTTCCCTCTTTAAAAGCCTTAGCTCCGTGGTTCATTCAATTCACCTTAGTTTTGCACCAAAAAATGGAGGCGTTTCTCGTTGAAAATCTCACAGCTTGGATCGCTTCTCTAGATGGTTCGGAAAAGCTGAACTTCCGGGGTTTCGGCTTGAATGCACTGTTTACGCTGAGTCGCACTCCGTTGCACCTTCCTTTCCTCCATGCCGCGGCGAGGTTTTGGAACTCGGTGACGCATGTCTTCAGCTTTGGCGAGCAAGAGGTATGTCCAACCTTTGAAGATTTTCAAGTTTTGATGGAATCTGAAGGTCATGAAGAGATCTTGCCCCAGTTCCGCTTCGGCTACGTCCAGGCTTTGGGGCGGATGTGTGGACTCACCGCGCATGATGGTCGATCTCTGATCTGTAATGGGGAACTGGATATCCTTGGTCTGACTCACCGCTTTTCTGACGCTGGTGACCGCAGCAACCATTATTGGCAAGGCTTCCGGCAACACGCCCTTTGCTTGTGCCTGCTGTCTCACTTTCTGCTTTCCCCGGGCTTTGGCGGATCTAGCATTCGTCTGATTGAAGTTGCCCAAGGCTTGAGAGAAGGAAAGAGCTGCATCGCCATGACCTTGGCCGAGACGCTGATGGGCTTGGATGCTATCTATCGCCGGGAGACGACTAGATTTGCTGGGAGTCCACTGCTGCTGCAGGTAATGTTTCCCACCCAATCTTACATATGTATTTGCTCACATCACTCGGCCCTCAGGCTCGATTTTTCTCACAAAAACCTTGTCTTACTTTTCTCTCATCGTACATCTCTCTATTCTTTATTCTCTCATTTTTTTATCCCTCCCCAGATATGGTTGATGGACAAATTGCAAGTTGTGGACTCTTGCCCAGCCTACTCAGCTCGAGGCTATTTCTTTCGACAGCGCCTAGTTGATGCCCCTGATAAAGGGTGGTGGTTTGAATGGATGTGCAATTTGTCTGCAGATCGCATTGCTTGGCGTTGTCCTTGGCTCAATCTCCCAGCAATGAGCTATAGTATGTCCCGGCTGATCGGGATCCAGTTGGTTGGTCTGACCCACTGTGTGTTCTACTTTCCGTTCCGGTTCCTGCGCCAGTTCGGTCATGATTAGATTTGCCCGCCAGAGGGGATCGAGTACCCGGCTGCTTTCCCGGTTCGAGGTGCACAGCTTGCCCGATATGCCGCAGCATGGAGGACTAGAGAGCTCCTGGCCCCTGCTCCCACTTTCAGTTGCACTTTGTCTGACGAGTGCTTGGATTGGCTCAATGAAGAGGCACAGATTGGGCCTAGCTTGGCATCGGAGGCTTCGACCAGCTCTGGGAGGGGGCGCAGGGATACTTGACTTGACTATGCCCCGAATTTATTGCTTTATTAGTACTTTCAAGTTTTCTTTATGAATGTAATAAAAAAGAAACTTCGATTGTATGCAAGAGCAGGAGAACTCTGTTTTGAAATCAATGAAATTGAAGGTTGTGGTACTGAAAATTTTCGCTTTGGTCCAAAAATGGTCTTGGTTGTGAAGAGATTAATTTGAACAAAGTCAGCTTTTATTAAAACTTTTCAAAACCATTTTCGATATGGATCAGAACTGGACACGCCTAGGATCTGTCATTGAGATGCACAACCCCGGATCCTAGCAACTGGAAAGTTGCCCCTAGTCTGAATGGTACTGCGACTGCGTGTGGCAACGGAAAGTTGCCCCTAGTCTGAATAGCACTGCATCGGAGATTGCGATAAATGCTGAGGGATAGAGATGACTGAGATGGTCAAAATGGACAAAGTTGATCGGGGAAGAGTTTATGGCTGAACTTCAGGGTGAAGCTGCCTACGTATCCCGAAGATGGGAATCAAGCCTTACGTAGTTCAGGCTTAGGTTCACTCAGGTATTTTCACTCTCCTTTTACGCTCTAACTTTTGCCAAGGTCGCCCTTTGCGGGTTTTCAACCTTGCGAGCTCGGTTTTTATATTTTCCAATTTTTTGTGCTCTAACTTTTGCCTAGGTCGCCCTTTCGGGTTTTCGGCCTGGCGAGCCTCTCAAGGGTAATATTTCTTCAACTTGTCCATATTGATCGGTTGTGAGAACTCCAAGCCATCTAGATCCATCAGAACCACAGCTCCACCTGACCAGATAGCTTTGATGTTATAGGGACCAGTCCAATTAGGTCTGAACTTGCCCCTTGGGTCGTGGATGGGAGCTCGGTTGTCCTTGAGCACCAAATCTCCTTCCTTTAGATTCCTGGACTTAACTTTCTTGTTGAAAGCTCGGGCAATTCTGCGTTGATAACCTTGAACATGGTACAGTGCTTTCAGTCTCCTCTCATCAAAAAGCATGAGTTCCTCAAACCTGCTCTGCTGCCAATTCGCTTCGGCTATTTGACACTCAACCAGTACCCGCAATGACGGAACCTCAATCTCAATAGGTAGAACGGCCTCCATCCCATAAACCAATGAATACGGAGTCGCTCCGGTAGAAGTTCTAATTAAAGTCCTGTAGCCCCACAAAGAAAATGGCAACTTATCTGGCCAATCCCGGTAGGTTTCCACCATCTTCTGCAGTATGTGTTTGATATTCTTGTTGGCGGCCTCGACCGCTCCGTTGGTTTGCGGTCGGTATGTGGATGACTTATGAAAAACCACGTTGTATTTCTCCAACAAGTCAATCACTTCCTTCTTGAAGTGGGAACCGTTATCTGAAATGACCTCGTTTGGGACCCCATAGCGACAGATGATGTTGTTTCTGATAAACTTTGCAACGTGCGATGCCTTCAACACCGCATATGATTGGGCCTCGACCCACTTTGTGAAATAATCTATCGCGACCAGGATGAACTCATGCCCATTCGACCCCTTTGGAGTGACAGCCCCGATCACATCGATCCCCCAGACTGAAAATGGCCATGGCGAAGTCATATTGTACAGCTTCGACGGCGGGATGTTCATGCGATTTGCATGAATTTGACACTTGTGGCATCGCCGGACAAAACCGATACAATCCTCCTCCATGGTGGACCAGTAGTAACCTTGTCTGAGGATCTTCCGTGCCAGCATTACTCTGTTCATGTGCGCGCCGCATTCCCCCCCATGGATGGCTTCCATCAGGCGCTTCGATTCCTCGGCTTCAACACACAGCTTATGCATTCCCAGATGACCTCTTTTATATAGCTTACCCCCACAGATGATGAACTGAACGACCATTCTTCTGATTACCCTTTTATCCTTGGCATTTACCCCTGGTGGGTATGCTTCCTTCTCCAAGAAGTTCCAAATATCATAATACCAGGGGTTTTCGTCCTGAACCTCATCTATAGCAGCAATCGACTCATAGGCTGGCGCAAATTTCTGGTCAATGATGACTGGACGCATCCGGATTCCAAACGGGATGTCTATCATGGAAGATAGAGTTGCTAGAGAATCTGCGAACCTGTTGTTCTCTCTTGGAAGGTGAGCGAAGTTTAGCTTCTCGAACCTAGGAATTAACAAATCCAAGGTCTGGTGATACATCATCATCTTTTCTTCTTTGACTTTCCAGTCTCTTTTTGCTTGAGACACAACCAGGTTTGAATCCCCAATGACGTCCAACCGTCTTGCCCCTAGTTCCAGGGCTGCTTCTAGACCGGTAATGCATGCCTCATATTCTGCTTCATTGTTCGAGACTTTGAATCGGAGTTTGAAGGCTAGAGGGATACGGGAATTGTCGGGTGCTATCAACAACACTTCTATCCCATACCCGTATTGATTTGACGCTCCGTCAAAGTACATCGTCCAATATTTGTCGTCGATGTGCAAAATGGCTTCATTTGGGAATAAGTACTCAACTGCTTCACCTCATTCGACTGGATGATCGGCCAAGAACTCTACCACTACTCTTCCCTTGACTGACTTGCGTGTTACATATTTCAGATCAAATTCGGAGAGCAACAGCAGCCAACGAGCTAGCCTACCCGTAAGTGCCGGTTTCTCGAAAAGATATTTGATGGGATCCAGTCGTGAAACCAACATTACGGAGTGAGCTAACAGGTAGTGCCGCAGCTTCCTGGAAGCCCATACCAAAGCTAAGCAAGCCTTCTCTAATGGCGTGTAGCGAGTCTCATAATCCAACATCTTCTTGCTCAGATAGTAGATGGCCCTCTCCACCTTATCCTCTAATTCTTGTGCGAGCATGCAGCCCATTATGGTCTCCGTCACTGAGAGGTACAATATCAACGGTTTCCCCGGCTCTGGCGGCGACAACACGGGCGGATTCTGCAGGTATTCTTTGATCTGTTCAAAAGCAGCTTGGCATCGGCCGTCCCATCGGAATTTCTTGCCTTTCTTTAGGAGACCAAAATGTGGTTCACAAGTCAAGGTTAACTTTGAGATAAACCGTCTTATGAATTGCACTTTACCCAGAAAGCCTCGCACCTCCTTTTCAGTCCTTGGTGGTGGCATTTCTAAGACGGCCTTGATTTTTGAAGGGTCGACCTCGATGCCCCTTTGTGTAATCAGAAATCCCAGCATTTTTCCCGCTGTAACACCGAACGTACACTTCTGAGGATTCAGCCGCAACCGAAATTCCCTGATCCTTTGGAAGAACTTTTGCAAGGCAGTGTAGTGGCCCTCTCTTTCTTTGGACTTGACAATCATGTCGTCCACGTACACCTCTACCTCTTTGTGAATCATGTCGTGCAATATTGTGGTCACAGCCCGTTGATAAGTAGCTCCGGCATTCTTCAACCCAAACGGCATTACTCGGTAGCAGTAAGTCCCCCACGGGGTGGTGAAAGCAATCTTTTCTCTGTCTTCTGGCGCCATTACTATCTGATTGTACCCTGAGAAGCCATCCATGAATGAAAGCAAAGCATGCCCTGCTGTGAAATCCACCAACTCGTCGATATGCGGCAAGGGAAAGTCATCCTTCGGACTAGCTCTGTTTAAATCCCTGAAATCCACGCACACTCGGATCTTGCCATCCTTCTTCGGCACTGGAACGATGTTGGCCAACCAAGTCGGGTATTCAGAAACCGGCAGGAAGCCTGCATCGATTTGCTTGGTGACCTCTTCTTTAATCTTGAGAGCCCAGTCCGGGCGGATCCTTCTGAGTTTCTGTTTGATAGGTCGGGCCTCGGGGTCAAGGGGGATCCGGTGCTGTACAATCTCAGGATCGATCCCAGGCATGTCTTCATAGGACCACGCGAAAACATCTTTGAAATCTTTTAATAAAGCGACTAAGCGCTCGCATTCCTCCGAAGACAACGTGGACCCGATTTGGACCAGCCGCGGGTCCTCCTCAGTACCAATATTCACGGTAATGATTTCATCTGTTAAGGGTTTGACAAATCTCTCCTGCTCCTGCTCAATTAAACGTTGCAAAACCGGAGGAATTTCTTCCTCGTCGTTTTCATCAAAATTTTGAAAGTCTGAGTTTATGCAATAAATTAAGGGCACAGAAAAGTACTCAGAAACCACAGTCACTTGATTCTCATTAAGCTTATCCAAATCGTCCGAATTCTCGGTTACAACAGACTCAAATGAGAAAGAAAAAGACGACCTGGACATAACTGTGGCATCCGGGTGATCATCCCCAGGATTACCAGACTCAGACTCAGTCGAGCTGGAACCTGATTCCGACTCACAGGACTCGGTGGAATCAGATTCCGGCTCACTACCTGACCCGGTGCTGCTGGATAAGAATCCCTCTTCGTATTGCCAAGTGAGAGAGGATGCGATAGATGCATCCAAAATAGTCGCTGGTAGGCCCGCAGCCGTTTCATCCCCGATCACGCACACTGAGAAGTTATCCCCCAAGCACTCATGGGCGATCGAAGGATCTGAGAGTAGACTCGCCAGCGCTACCCCCATTTCAAGTTCAGCGTCCCCAGACTGTACTTTCTTACTCTGTTCAACCTCAGCCAATGGGTCTGTCTGCTCTTCGGCAACGTCATCCCCGGGTAGTTGCAGGTCGAAGAAGATCTCGAAACCTGGCACGCGCTTCTTCTCCGCGTTTAGCCACGGCTCTGGGAAGCCGCAAAACGGAAAGTCCTCCCCTTCCCGGACGAAGCGTCCGTTCAGGGTACCCCAAATGGGCCTGTGCATCAATTCGAAAGGCTTCCCAGCCTGCTTTGCTCTGGCTCTTCTGGCCATTTCCTTACCCTTCCTCACCCAGTCCTCTTTGGTGGGTAGATAACCCAGACCAAAGGTATGAGGGTTGTGTGGCACTTCGGCCAATGCTGAGACGCCCTTCCGGCCGCTCCTTCCTAATCCCATCCCGGGGATGTGTTGCAATTTGTTCATGAGGTAGACGGATTGAGCACTGACGTACATCCCCTCATTCACAACCATAATATTCTGCACCACTCGAGCCTCAGCCAAAGTGAACCCTGATAAGAACACATCCTCAGTGCCATGCTCGATTTCTAAGACTGGTGTGGACACTTCCGGCGGCGGATGGATTGATGAATTCCCAAAAAAAATTGCTACCCCATTCCCGTGAGGGTACTTCAGCATCTGATGCAAAGTGGAAGAGAATGCTTTTACTTGGTGCAACCACGGCCACCCCAAGAGTAAGTTGAAAGTTGCAGGAACGTCCAAGACATGGAATTCAACGTTGTGTTGTCCTGGACCGACCTGAGTCTGAATTTTGACAGTCCCCATCACTTCCCTGCTAGTGTTATCGTATGCCCTGATCACCTGAGTAGTCGGAATGAAGTCCGCGGGCTTCAACCCGATTGCATATGCTGTTCTGGCTGGGCATACATTGATGGCAGACCCGGTATCAACAAGCACCACCGGTATCCACTTGTCTCTACACTCCACAGAAACGTAGAGGGGTTTGTTATGATTTGTGCCCTCAGGCAGTAGTTCTTTGTCTGAAAAGGTTAATGCCGGGGAACCTCCTCCCGGAAAAACCAGCCCAACCAGCTGTTCTGGTGTAGTATCTATAGAGAGTTTGGCCCTGTCCATGGCAGATAAGACAGCCTGTCTATGTACTCGCGACGCCATAAGCAGTCCCCAGATGGAGATGTCTGCTTGTATCTTCTTTAGCTATTTCAGTACAGCTTCCTCTTCGATCTGCTTCTCATTTTGCCTCTCGGCTTCTTTGTCTTTCCCGGATGTCTCGGGTTGGTCTAGGTGTGGGGGCTTGAAGTACCGCCCACTTCTTGTCATGTGATCAACCTCATCGAGGTACCAGGTGTCATCCGGTTAATTGCTTCCCCAATCTTCGTCTGTGTGGGCAAGACATAAGTCGTCGTCTTCCCACCACATTCCGTTAGCATTCAAAAGGCACCTGTCCGGCTCGGGCATGTTTGTACTCACAGTACTCTCAGCCTGTATGCTCACAGCATTCTCTGTTCTTGTGCCCACAGCACTTTCGACCCCCTCATGAATTTTGGCTTTCCCGGTTCTCTCAGAACCCTGTTATTCCACCTGCGTCAGTGCAGTTTGTTGCTCAACTATCCCCGCATTTACAATGCTTCTGTCCTGAGCGAAATTCTTTGTACCGACGCTCTCCGGCAATGTAACCTGACTTCCGGCCCTTCCGGCCACAGTTGATACTCTTGCCCCTGCCGGGCCCTGTTCTGGTTGGGATTCTTCCACTACATCTGGTTGATCATCCAGCCATCCAGAGGCCTCTGCCGATTCCTCATAATCGAACTAGTTGACTGATGCGCCCCCTGATTCTTGGTCATCAAAAAACTGTAGGTCGGCAAAGTCCTCCTCCACAGCTGTCAAATCGTTTGCCCCTTGCTCAAATCCGTCCCCCTGGATCATACACAACTCCTCCTTCTCTGGCAATTCTAGGCCCAGCCCAATCTGGCCCGTCGACAAGATGTACTCACTTGGATCATAGGCTTCCCCAGTAAAACTCTGCTCAATCCCAGCCTCAACTATCCCATCCTCTTCTGAAGTCTGCCTTCCCCCATCTTCGATGGTCACCACCGTCGGCTTTGGTTGGGTTGAGGAGATGTCCAACATGCACAAAGAGTCAGTGCAGTCGGGGAGGAGCACCTCCGGCTTAGGTAGGTGGGTGGGAGTAATATAAATGCTAGGATCGTAGGACACGACCCGAGTCTGGATAAAGTTGATTCTTTTGGGAGGTGGAGTTTGGTTGTGCGTAGGGAGTGGATTGGTTGTGACGTTAGGTTTCTCTGGGGGTAGAATGATATTTTTGTCAACGAGGTCTTGAATCTCGTGACGCAGCCTGTAACATTGGTCAGTATCATGGCCATGCTGCTGGTGATATGCACAGTACTTGGCTTGGTTGTAAGAGGGTGGAAGTGGATTTGGTAGTGGCCTCGGCTCTAGGGGTTTCAGATGCCCCTTTCTGATTAAAAACCCCAGAGCTTTGGACAAAGGCATGTACAATGGGGTGAAGGTTCTTTGGCCTCTAGGCTGGTGTTTAGTGGCTTGGTTATTACTTCCGGATGCACCGGAGAAGGGTGTGGTTGCCATGGGTCTCGGAAGAGGAGGGGGAATAGTGGTGACCATGCTCACCTCTGAAGCTCTTGCAGTTGCAGCGCCGCTCGGCCCTGCATTGTTGTTACGGTTGAAAGTCCTCCTCGGTTGTTCCCTATCCTGGTCAATCAGACCTTGCTTCATAGCATCCTCAATTTGTACCCCCATCTCGTGTAAATCTGAGAAGGTGGGAAAGGGAAGTACAATCATCTTCTGCATCAATTTCGGTTGGAGATTGCGCACAATCATCCTGATTTGGTCTTTATCAGTGGGCCTCAGAGTCATCATCGATGCCTTCGCCCTCCATCGAGTTACAAAATCTGAAAATGTCTCTTTGGGCTCCTGCCTTGTCGTTTCGAGATCACGAGTTGTAATCTCAATCTGAGTGTTGTACGAGTACTGTGCGACAAAGGTCTTAGCCATTTCATCCCAGCTTCTCTTTACCTCGTCTTCTAACTTCGCGTACCAGATGGCAGCCACACCCGACAGGGAGGTGGACCATGGGATCCCCGGACCCGTCAAAACGGTCAATTTGCGGCATCTTGAACCTATTGGGCAATGTCACGGCCACATCGGTATATCCATCCTCGATATCTGGAATAGCCTTTACCCCTTGCGATTTCTTGAAGAGCTTCTCAAGCTTGCTCAGTTTCAGAGCTGTGTGGTCTATTTCGAACTCGAATGGAGAGTCCGGGTGGTTGGGTGTATGGGTCTTGGATAGTTGAGGCTGAAGCGGGGGCGGAGCTGGCCCCGTTGGAAGGTTCGTGTCCTCTTGTATGTTCTGGATATTCGGCCCAGTGTTCTGGGTGTTTGGCAGAGCATTCTGGACAGTAGGTGCCTACTCGGGTAATGGAGCCCCTGGCGAAGGAGGAACTTGATGCGAAGCAGATGCCGCATTCTGCTGTTGCAGTCTAGTGATGAGCTCGGCCTGCTGGGCTATGATCGCGGCCTGCTGTTTAGAGAACTCCGCTTGACGGGCGGCATCCTCTTGCATTTGTCTCATGCTCTCCTGCATTTGGCGCATCAGGGCTTCCATCCCTGAGGTATTTTGCTGATCCATCCGACTAACTGGTATGTCTATTTCTATAGCAACAATCGAGACCTCAGTCCTATTGCCCTCTGATGGAGTAACCCACTGTTCTGGCAACCTCTGTTCTGACACACT
>NW_021024503.1:14044-40085 GCF_004153795.1 Camellia sinensis | reverse complement strand
GCTCCGCTTACTTGAGAAACCAATTTCAAGTACCGTGACATACTTCATCCAGTGACATAGCTTTGGCAGGACTTGTAACACCCTCAAATAATACATATAAACCCAACTATTATGATATCCATAGACAATAAGACAATAAAGCATATTTCCATATATCAGAGTATTCATTATAAATGTATTACATGTTGACACAAAAGTAAATGCCCTAACGGGCTTACAACTTTTCAAATAACACTTGGTTACAAAAAAAGAGTACTTAACTCAAAAACACATTTAAGCCCTCAGCTAGAATTTACTTGTACACACAAATATAACTACACCAAAAATAAGCCTTCAGCTTCTACAACCTCCCAAGCTACAACCTTGGTGGCGGCATATCACCTGCACCTGAAAATGATGTCCCATATAGGGTGAGCCAACGCCCAGTAGAGATATGCTAAACATAATATGAGCAATAACTAAAACATTGGCATTTGATAAATGTTTAACTCATATAAACAAGCATACATCCCTTTCATAACCGATCCTTATTCACAAATACATTCAATTCCCTTCCATTTCATTCCTAAACCAATTCATAGATATGGTTCCCTATTCTTCAAAAGTTTATGATGAGACTACAACTCATGTTAACGATACTTCGATCATGATCAATTAATATGAGACTACAACTCACATTATTAACACTTCAATCATTCAATTCATCTGCGTTATGCAAACGCAATTGGGATTCGGGACTTTCACCCTGGACACTCCGGCCAACTTAGTTATCACTGGAGTCCATCCCTTATCTCCTCCCAAATCTGATTTAGGGGTACATCCCCTTATCTCCTCCCAAACCATGGAGTACATCTCCTATCTCCTCCCAAACAACATACATATACAATGTATTTAAACACTTATCATATAAACAAAGCACATATTCAATGTATTTTTCCATCCGTCATATTCAATGACATACTTCAATTGATTAGTTTTAATTCACCTAATCATCATGCAGTGTCTACAACAATCAAGACTATCCTCCACCGATAGCCCAAAAAAATTATTTCTAAACAGATAATAAATTCATCAAATAGATAAATTATCAACAATTTCATAGGTGAGTGGTTTATCAATCCAACTACACCATTAAATCTCACAATTTCCCAATTTCCTTATTTCTCAACCAATTTCACATTCCCATAATTAATTTCATTAATTACTCAAATGACCCAATTATACCCAACTAAGGCGTTTTCCTTTTTTTTTTCTCAACATTGACCCAAAGGTCCAAATATGATCAATAAACATCAATAACCTCATTTTAAGACCCATACACACATTTATAGTTCAAAAGGAACGAAACCCCTCTTTATACATTTCAAGTTTTGAAACCCTAACACCCAAAATTTCCCAACTACAACATTAAATCAAAATGGTTATAAGTTTATGTCAAAGACCATAAATATGAGTAGTTATCCCTACCTCAAGTGAAGAGACCCAAAGGAGATGATGAACAAACTCGAAAGTGCTCCAAACTCACAACTTTTCGGATCAAAATGGAGGTCTTGAAAAGCTCTAACACTTTAATGAAGACACAAGGTTTGAGTCTCACTAAACCAAGATCAAAATGTAGAGAGAGAGAGTGTTCTAGAGAGAAGAGCTCTCAAATTAGGGTTTTGAAGAGTTAAAGAGAGAGAGAGAGTGAGTCGAAAAAGTGCTTCAAAAATGGCTTCTCTCGGACTGATATACATCACAGTCCGCTCGAGCGTAGAACGCCCCGCTCGAGCGTCAGACACAGACTCCCGCTCGAGCGTGAAAGGTGACGCTCGAGCGTCGAAGGCACACTTCCAGAAGTTCTGCAAACGAAGGTCCCCGCTCAAGCATAAAAGTGGACGCTCGAGCGTCCGATGTCCTGCAGGTAAAAGTACTGAAGATTGAAGAATCCCGCTCGAGTGTCAAACTGCCCGCTCGAGTGGAGGAGCAAAAACAAAAGGGCCCGCTCGAGCGTGAAAAGCCCCGCTCAAGCGTGGAGGCCAAAATTTGGGCATCAACTCTTTGTTTCTAAACACGACCAACCTGTTTCAAACCTGCCCAACACATCCCAAACTCAAATACAAAGAATTAAAGAACAAGAAAACAATATAGACAACAGTAATCATCCACGGAACCGAATCCGGAATACAATAAACAATGAAGGGAAAACCGGGATCGCTATAGGACTTAGGAGCTTGAGGCTCTATTTTGTTGTTTTGTGTTTAAACGTTTAATCAAGCCGAGGGCCTAACATGTATAGAGCTTAGGACTCTCTTTTGTTGTAACCAAGCGATATCTTGGAAAGATGCAAGCCCGTAGGGCATTTATTTCGTTGATTATTAACTAATGTTACATGCTATAGATTCAAAATGAACATTTATGAATGTATAATGCATGTAATATTTTTTATATTATGACCTCTGATGAATGAAAGGGTATTAATTCTATTATGTCCACTTCTCTTATGAATTGGTTTATTTGTTTTATTTTGGGGACGTGACAAGGAAAATGAGAAAGAGAGAGAAAAGAGAGATTATAAGGGTGGTGTTATTTGTTTAAAGACCGAAAGAGAGTTTTTTTTTTTAAACAAAACTATTATTAGGGTGCATTTATTTTATTTTATTTATTTTTTTATTTTTTTAAAAAAAACATAGCTCTACACGACATATTCTTACAATAAATTACATTTTCTAATTTTTATTTTAATTTTATTGGGGTGCATTTATGCCTGGGTAATTTTACAAAATTCATTTGAAAGTTGAAACCAACCAGATCTATATTTATATTTTGACCTCAAATTTTTAGCAATGAATTTGATAAATTAACTGCACCATACCTTTAGGCACAAGCATATACTAATCTATATCTATCAATATATTATATAAAGAAAATGGGGTTTTTAGAGAGAAACTTTCTAAGAGCTCTAAATCCTCATTTTAAAATTATTAAATTTTATTAATTTTAAACAATTAAGAAAATTTCCTTTGGTTAGCTTTCATTTACCTTTTATTTTACAATCTCACATCGAAAAAAGAAAGAAAAATTGAATTGTTTCACTTACATAAAGTGAATGTTATATTCCCATTTATATAAGTAAAATGACATTTTTAATGAGAAGCCTTATGATCAATATCTCATACTAATTTTTTTGATTTTCTTAATTTTAAACAATTAAGAAAATTTCAATTGGTTAGCTTCCATTTAACTTTTATTTTACAATCTCACATAGAGATTTTGATTTTACATTGGGAAAAGAAATAAAAAGTGAATTGTTTCACTTACATAAAATAAATCTTATACTCCCATTTATATAAGCAAAATGAGATTTTTAGTGAGAAGCCTTATGATCAATATGTCATGCTAATTTTTTTGATTTTCTTAATTTTAAACAATTAAGAAAATTCTCATTGGTTAGCTTCTATTTAACTTTTATTTTACAATCCTATATAAAGGTTTTGATTTTAAAAATAATTTTGTTTGAGGTTTTGAAACTCTCATAATATCTCTCCTTAAAAGTATTCTTTTGTAAAATATATAGATATATTGATGATTTCAATGTCACTCTTACTACTTCTTAATACAAAAATTATGAGATAATTATGATAATTTTAAATTTTTATTTAAAACTTATAAATTATGGGATAGATTATTATAATTTTAGATTTATATTGTGTCAGTTTTAAATTTAAATTAATAGATTGCTTACCATATTTAGTGACAGTTTAAATTTTAACAAAATAAAATTAAAAAATTTTAACAAAATAAAATTTAAAAATTTTAATTAATTAATTTTTGTGTAAGCTGTTGGTCTTTTAACCTAACTGATTAAGCTAAATCATTTTTGGTTTGAATGATTTGTTGGTTTAACCTTGATTTTAGTGATTTTATCAAAATATATTGGTTAGATTTGTTTGATTCGAAATAAACTAAAAATTGGCCTAAATAAAGATTGAAAGGCTGAAATTGCTTGATTAGAAATAAACTTCTCACCCAAACAATTGTTAATTTTTATTTTACAATCTCACATCAAGAAAAAAAAAAAGAAAAAAAAAGAAGCAAGTTGTTTCACTTATATAAAGTGAATCTTATAAATTGGGTTTTGAAGTGGAAGCTTTCTAGTAAATAAAGATTGAAAGGTTGAGATTACTTGATTAGAAATAAACTTTTCGCCCAAACAATTGTTAATTTTTATTTAAAATCCCACATCAGGAAAAAAAAGAAAAGAAAAAAGTGAGTTGTTTCACTTATATAAAATGAATTTTATAAATGGGGTTTTGAGAGGGAAGCCTTCTAGGAGCTCCAAACCCTCATTCTAAAATTATTAAATTTTCTTAATTTTAAATAATTAAGAAAATTTTCATTTATTAGTTTCCATTTAATTTTTATTTTACAATCTCACATCAGGATAAATATAAAAAAAGTGAATTGTTTCACCTACATAAAGTGAATCTTATGTTCCCATTTATATAAATTATTGAATTTTCTTAATTTTAAACATTAAAGAAAATCCTCATTGGCTAGCTTCCATTTAATTTTTATTTTACAATCTCACATTGGGAAAAGAAGGAAAAAGTGAATTGTTTCATTAACATTAAGTGAATCTTATGTTTCCATTTATATAAATAAATAAAAAATTAGTGAAAACCCTATGATTAATATTTCATACCAATTATTTTATTTTATTTTTTAAAAAAGTTTCTTAATTTTAAACAATTAAGAAAACCCTATTGGTTTGCTTCCATTTAGCTTTTATTTTACAATTCCACATAGAGATTTTAATTTTAAAAATAATTTTGTATGAGATTTTGAAAATCTCATAATATTTAAATTTAAAATAATTATAATCTCACATCAAGAAAAGAAAGAAAAAGTGAGTTGTTTCACTTATATAAAGTGAATCTTATACTTCCATTTAATATTGTAATATTATGCATGTTTCAATTCAAGATTAAATTTTAAAATAAGATTTGAAAGTTTTAATTAATTAATTTTGTTGTAAATTGTTGGTCTTTGACTTAACCGATTAGGCTGAATCATTTTCAGTTTGACTGATTCATGGGTTTAACCACGGTTTTTATCTATATTATCAAAATATATTGCTTAGATTTGTTTAATTTGAAATAAACTAAGATTGACCTGATTAAAAATTAAACAACTGAGATTGCTTAATTAGAAATAAACTTTACATCCAAACAACTGTTAACTTTTATTTTACAATCCCACATCAGGAAAAGGAGAAAAAAATGAGTTGTTTCACTATATAAACTTTATGCTCCCATTTAATATTATAGTGTTGTGTATTTTCAGTTCAAGAAAGTTTATATTTTAAAATTAAAATAAAATTTAAAAGTTTTAATTAATTAATTTTTGTATAAGTTGGTTGGTCTTTTGACCTAACCAATAGGGTGAACTGTTTTCGGTTTGACTAATTCGCTGGTTTAATCGCGATTTTAGCGGTTTTATCAAAATATATTAGTGAGATTTGGTTGATTCAAAATAAATTAAAGATTGACCTAATTAAAGATTAAACGGCTGAGATTACTTTATTCGAAATAAACTTCTCACCCAAACAATTGTTAACTTTTATTTTACACAATCTCACATCGAGTAAAGAAGGAAAAATTGAGTTATTTCACTTATATTATATAAGGAAAATTAGGTTTTTAGAGAGAAGCTTTTTAGGAGTTCCAAATCTCCATTCTAAAATTATTGAATTTTCTTAATTTTAAACAATTAAGAAATTTTTTATTGTTTAGCTTCCATTTAACTTTTATTTTACAATTCTACATCAAAAAAAGAAAGAAAAAGTGAATTGTTTCAGTTACATAAAGTGAATCTTATGCTCCCATTTATATAAATTGTTGAATTTTCTGAATTTTAAACAATTAAAAAAAATTCCCTTTCACTAACTTCCATTTAATTTTTATTTTGCAATCACATCAAGAAAAGAAGAAAAAAGTGAATTGTTTTTATTTTACAATCTCACATTGAGAAAAGAAGAAAAAAATGAATTGTTTTACTTACATAGAGTGAATCTTATACTCCCATTTACATAAGCAAAAGGAAATTTTTAGTGAGAAGCCTTATGATCAATATCTCATACTAATTTTTTTTTTTTTGATTTTCTTAATTTCAAAAAATTAAGAAAATCCACATTGGCTAGCTTCTATTTAACTTTTATTTTACAATCCTACATAGAGGTTTTGATTTTAAAAATAGTTTTGTATGAGATTTTGAACTCTCATAATATCTCTCCTTAAAAGTATTCTTTTGTAGAATATATAGATATATTGATAATCTCAATGTCACAATTACTGCTCCTTAATACAAAAATTATAAGATAATTATGATAATTTTAAATTTGTATTTAAAACTTACAAATCATGGGATAGATTATTATAATTTTAAATTTATATTGTGTCAATTTTAAATTTAAATTAATATATTACTTTCCATATCTAGTGACAGTTTAAATTTTAATAAAATAAAATTTAAAAGTTTAATTAATCATTTTTTGTGTAAGCTGGTTAATCTTTTGACCTAACTGATTAAACTAAACTTTTTTTGGTTTGAATGATTTGCTGGTTCAAAGCGATTTTACATGTTACGATAATTATTCCTTACTCATTAAGTTTTTAAAATTTTCTTTAATTATTTCCCTTTCAAAAACCAATATGACAATTTTTTAAAACTCATATATTTTAATTTTAAAATAGTGAAGTATTAGAACTATGTCATTTATCTATATATTATATAAGGAAAAAAGGGGTTACTAACCCACAAGCCTTGTCGAAATTCTAATATCTCAATCTTAATTTTTTAATTTTTTGATTTAAAAAAATAAAAAAAAAAATTCAGCATTTATTGATTTTTCCCAATCCACAAGCTTTTTTGATTTCTCCAATACCTACTGCTACACCCTTTCTAACTTCTCCCGTACACTATGGTTAGTCGTGAGACTGTTAAATTATTTTTATAAAAAATCTAAAAGAAATAATTTGCATATTAAAAAAAATAACTTCAACAAATATAAATTCTTATTAAAGCTATCTATCTATCTATCCATCTATATATTATATAAGTAAAAAAGAATTTCTAATCACAAGTCTTGTTGGAGTTCTAATATCTCAAACTAAAATTTCTAATTTTTTGATTTTAAATAATTAAAAAACCCTCTATAGCTCTCATTCAAGCAAATATATATATATATATATATATTTAATATCTCTAGATTTATGACTTTCAAATGGAAAATATATCAAATATATAAAATAAAAAATAGAAAATATATCAATCCATTTCAAAATTCAAATTTTAGGGGCACTAAATATGGAAAACATTCCATTAATTTAAATTTAATATTATAATAATTTATCCCATAATATATAAGATTTTAATAATGATCCATTCTATGATTTATCTATATATCTATATATGTCTATATAATTGCAAAATATTATCATTTCATTAAGGTTGAAAGTTGTAATTCTTTTTTCTCATTTTTTAATTATATTTTGTTTAAAAATATTTAATATCTCTATATTTATGACTTTCAAATGGAAAATATATCAAATATATAAAATAAAAAATAGAAAATTTACTAATCCATTTCAAAATTCAAATTTGAGCGGCACTAAATATGGAAAGCATTGCACTAATTTAAATTTAAAATTATAATAATTTATCTGATAATATATAAGTTTTAAATAATGATTTATTCTATAATTTATTTATATATCTGTATACTATTATAATTATAAAATATTATCATTTCATTAATGTTGAAAGTTGTAATTATTTTTTCTTATTTTTCTTTTATTTTGTTTAATTTTTTGTTAATATGTGTTACAATATGATTGGTCTATAAATTAATTTTATATTCTTAAAATAAAATTTCAAATTTGGATTCTTACTTAAATTGTGTTACTATAATTGAAATGAAATCAATATTCATTCCTTAAATTTTGCATCCATTATTAAATTATAAAATAAATTTCAAATTTAAATTCTTCTTCAAATTATATTACTACAATTAGAATGAGATCAATATTCACATGTGTCATCATATTATTGGTCTAAATATAATTTGTTTTAAATAAATGTGTTCAAATTATTAATCGCTATTAATTTTTTTTTTGTTTTAAATTTTATAAAAAAAAATTATATCCTTCTAAACAATAATGACTTGAACAATAATATTTTTTATTTTATTTTTTTTGACAAAAGAACAAAACATAATTTTTTTAGTACTTACCAAACATGGTGGATTTTGTTAGATTTTATTTATTTTTAATCTCAATTGTCAATTAAAGAAATTAAAATAAAGAATAAAGATATCTTTGGCTTAAATTTCTAAACAATTATTTTTGCTAAAATAAATTAGAAAGAAGCGTTAAATTTTTTTTATTATTAAAAGTGATTGCTCGTTAAACTTTTTTTATTTAAAAAAGAGAGGGTTATAGGTGATAATTTATTGTTCAGCTAAAATTATTTTCAAATTAAATGAAAACACCATATTAAATTTGTTTTTATTCTATTTAATATTTTATTGTAATTTTTAAATTAAAAAGAATTTCTAAAAAATCATATTTAAATTATTTATGCCATTATAAAAAGTAAATTTTTTTATTATCAACTTAGTGGTAGTTTGGGAAGTGCTAAATAAGTATATATATTTTTTATTTTTTATGAAAATATGTGCAGAAAAATAAAGATATGATGTGACCCAAAAAAGATAATTAAGTATATTTTTTACTTTTTACGAAAAAATGTGTATAAAAATAGGGATGTGATGTGACCTAAAAAAAGATAAAAAGATAAAAAAATGAGCTAATATGACATTTCCCAAACAACCTTTTATTCGATGATCCCTTTCTAAAAGGTGTATTTTTAAAATATTTTCAAGAAAAATTCTATTGGAAATCTTAATTACGTTGTTTTTTTTCTTTTGTTCATTAATATTAAATTTTTAATTAATTTTGTTTATTATTTAAAAAAAAAATAACGAATAATTTATATATATATAATTTTGTTTTGATTTCTTAGGCTATTTGGTGTTTCTGTCCAAGTCCACTCAAATTTTGAATTTTTGAATTTTTCCATAGGTCCTCAATTAAAAACTATATTGTTCAATCTTTAAAAAATTTTAAGCTCAACTCAAGTTGTTTGGGTTGATATAGCGATCCCAGTTGTCCCTTTACTGTTCTGTTGTATTCCGGACTCGGTTCCATGGAGTGGTAGTGGTGTCTACCTAGTTGTTGTCCTTTAATTCCCTTTGATTGAGTTTTAGGATGTTTGGAGGAAGGTTGTTACAGGTTGGTTAGGCCTTGGTTTCAATTCCTTGTTGTTCAGTTTTTAGGCGGTCCGCTCGAGCGGGTCTTCGTGCGCTCGAGCGGAGATTGCACACTTCCAGTATTTTCTTGTTCCTGCAAAACTTCTGCAGGTGTGGTTTTTACGCTCGAGCGGGTTTGTTGATGCTCGAGCGGTGGCGCTCGAGCGGGTCGTTTGGCGCTCGAGCGGGTAGTACTTTCTGGTGTAAGTTCTGGGAGGTGGAAATCTGCACTCGAGCGGACTGGTTTGGCGCTCGAGCGGATGTGCTTTATTCTTTTGTCTTGGCGCTCGAGCGGGCCTTGTTGCGCTCGAGCGTGTCGTGTCCAGATTTTGTTCTTGACGCTCGATCGTCGTGTTCTCCGCTCGAGCGGGTCATACGTATATGAGTTATCCGCTGGGTGATTTTAAATCACTTTTTACTTTTCTTTCTCTCTCCTACTTTTTCTAAAAACCATTTTGAGAGCCTCTCTCTCTAAAATCTTACCTTCTCTCTAGATTTTGATCTAGCTAGGGTGAGTTCCTTGTCTTTGTCCTTTACAAAAGAGTTGTTGATCGTCGGGGGCTACGTTCTAATCTGAAAATCTCGGGTTTTGGAGCACGTTGGGTTTTGTCCTCTTCTCCTTTGGGGCTCCGAATTTGAGGTAGGGATAACCTACTCCTTACTATGAGCTTTGTCTTTAAATTTTAGTATTTTGAGACGTTGGGGTTGGTTTGGTAATTTTGTGAAAGTTTGGGGCTTTTGTGTAAATTTACAAATGTTGGGGTTTTATTCGTAATAAACCTAGATGCATGTTTGGCATAGAGAAATGGAATAAATGTTGAATCATTGATGAAAATGGAACCTTAAGGGTTGTAATGCTAATTATGGAAAAAGACCTAATTACATTGTTGATTAATTGGGATAATTAATTGTGAGAAATGAGGTTATAAAAATGGAAACGTTGAGATTGGGAATGTATGGGGTTAAAGGGTGTAGTTGAATTACTTATCACTCACCGAAATGAAATGTTGATTGAATATCCATTTGTGCATTTATTTTATGTTTAGAAATAACTGCTTTGGGCTATCGGTGGAGGATAGTCGTGATTGTTGTAGACAATGCATGATGATTAGGCAAACTAAAACTAATCGATTGAATGTGTCATAGAGTATGACGGTGGATTGAATACATTAATTTTATGTATTGATTGATTGTGTATAGAACCTATGTGTTTATATGCATCGTGTTGTGTTGGAGGAGATAGGGGATGTACTCCATGGTTTAGGGGGAGATAGGGGATGGACCTCTAAACCGGATGTTGTTGGGAGGAGATAGGGGATGGACTCCGTGGATAGGGCTCATATGCTTATCTAGTGATATATTGACAGAGCTCATATGCTTGTCATTGGAGGTGTGATAGTGCTCATATGCATATCTGTGAATGTGGGATATAGTTGTTATACATATCTGTTGGGAATGTGAATGTAGCTTATATGCTTATTTGTGAATGAGGGATATAGTTTTTATACATATCTGTTGAGACGATGATAGAGCTAACATGCTTATCTGTTGAAAAAGGGAAAATGAAAAGTAACTTGGACTCATAAGTCGAATGACATGAAATGTGATTTATGTGGATGTATCAGTGTTGACCATCTATCAATTGCTAATCTTTTAGTCATTGTTCATGGTTGGTTTAGTGTATTTCTACTGGGCTGTGGCTCACCCTATATGGGAATATCATTTTCAGGTGCAGGTAGCATGCCACCTCCAAGGACATAGCTTGGGAGGCTAGAGGCGGACACACTTTTGTCGTTCTATTTTTGATGTATTACATGTAAATTCAAGCCAAGGGCTTAAAGTGTAATTGAGTTAGTACTCTTTTGTTGTAACCAAGTGTTAACTTGGAAAGCTGTAAGCCCGTAGGGCATTTGCTTTTGTTGTTAACATGTAATACTTTTGTAATGAACTACTCTGATGAATAGAAGAATGTTTGTCTTTATTATCAATGCATGTCAATATTGATGGGTTTATTGTTATTATTTTGAGGGCGTTACAGTTGAACTCACCTAGGTTTGCAATTTTAGCAAGAGGGTTGAAAGTTACATGATTAAATTTGTAACAAATTAAAAAATAATAAATAAATTGTGATAAAATTGTGGGACTTAAATTGTATATTTCAATTTTCTTTGTTTTCATAATTTACATACAAAAATTTAACTATTTATATTATTTTGTTTAAAAATATATATGTATATTTTTTTACATGTCGTGCATAACACGCACCACTAGTTTTTTTTATTATTATTACTTTTATTTTTTATAACAAAGCATAATTTTAATTATTAATTGTCAATATAACAATTTTAATCTATCTACACTATATATTATAGTAAATGAACATTTGAAACAAAACCCTTAAACCTATATATAAAATTTTATTTACGAGAGACAAAATATAAAAAAATTAAATATAATTATCATATTTTTAATAAATAATATATTATTTTATTTTGTGCATTGCACGGGTGATATGCTAGTATTATATAAGGAAAATGAGGTTTTTAACCCACAAGTCTGGTGGGAGTTCCAATATCTCAATCTTAATTTTTTTATTAAAAAAAAAAACTCAGCATTTATTAACTTCTCCCAACTCACAAGCCTTTTTGACTTCTTCCATAGTTACTGTTGCACCATTTCAACTTCTCACATACACTATGGTTAGTGATGTGATTGTTAAATTATTTTTATAAAAAATCTAAAAAAAATAATTTTTATATTAAGAAAATATCTAAAACAAATATAAATTCTTATTAAAAGAATAACATGTTGCAATTGTGAAAAAAAAAATTGCACTGTGCATTTCATTAAAATCTAAAAAAAAATTAATAATTTGTATAGTAAAAAAATATCTAAAACAAATATAAATTCTTATTAAAAGAATAACATGTTGCAATTGTGAAAAAAAAATTACACTGTGCATTTCATTAAAATCTAAAAAAATAATTTTTATATTAAGAAAATATCTAAAACAAATATAAATTCTTATTAAAAAATAACAGGTTGCAATTGAGAAAAAAAAAAAGAAAAAAATTACACTACAAAAAATAATTTGTATATTAAAAAAATATGTAAAAAAATATAAATTCTTATTAAAAAATAACATGTTGCAACTGTGAAAAAAAATAGAAGAAAAAAAAACATTGTGCATTTCATTAATAATGCTAAAAAAATGTGCTAAGTATTTGTATAAAGGCTTGACACGTGTCCACTCTTAAATTATCAAATGAATATTGATGAAACCAAAGAATTCAGCTTTAATAGCTAACAAATATTAGAAACTCGGCCATTGAAGCCTAATAACTATTAATTAATAGAATTCAGCAATTGAAAGATCTCAAACCACATCCCTTTGTCTTCTCAAATATTCACTTTTTTTGGTTTATGCATTCATTCTAATATTGATAAAGAATTGGATGTATGAAAGAGTGAGAAACATTAAAATTATATATTGAGTTATGTAATTGTTGTGATGAAAAATAAAGATTGTCTTCTCCTTCTATAACGATTTATCTAATTATACCTCCAACTAAAATGTCAGGTGTGCTTTTACATCATCATTGAACGTTGTTTTCATTTTTTTAGATACTTTGTCTCACAATTGTTTGTGTTTTTTATTATGAAATTTATTACATCTGTGTTTGCTAAAATTATTAGATGGACCTAATGTAAGAAGTGCAAACTATTTCAATGTCATTCTCGGGATTGGAAGTACAAAAAATGTAACGCCCTAAAAAATAAACCAATCATAGCATACATTCAGGATAAATAAAAGAGTTTTCATATTATAATCATCAGAGTATTCTTACAAAAGGTATTACATGTTGACAATAAAAGTAAATGTCTTATAGGCTTACAACTTTCCAAGTCAACACTTGGTTACAAAAGAGAGTACACCAATAAGCCCTTGGCTTAATATACATGTAATACAACAAAAACAACAAAAAGGAATCTACAGCCTCAAGCCTTCCAAGCTACGTCCTTGGAGGTGGCATAACACCTGTACCTGAAAATGATGTCCCATATAGGGTGAGCCAACGCCCAGTAGAGATATGCTAAACATGGTATGAGCAATAACTAAAACATTAGCACTTGATAAATGTTTAACTTAACAAAACTCAACTTAAAAAGCATGGCTCAAAACCTGGCCAAATAACTCAAGTGAGGCTACATCTCATGCCATTAATACTACAAACTTGCCATTTTACGAAAATTGTGTCCGCGGGATTCGGCACCCATGTATTTTCATTCTCTTATGGCCATTTTACGGATATTTCATCCGCAGGACTCGGCACCCATGTATAGATATATTCGGATTGCCATTTTACGGAAATTGCGTCCACGGGATTCGGTACCCATGTATAATTACATTAAAATGGCCATTTTACGAAAATTTCATCCGCGGGATTCGGCACCCATGTATTCAAATACACAACTTGATTAGTTTCAATTCACCTAATCATCATGCAATGTCTACAACAATCAAGACTATCCTCCACCGATAGCCCAAAGCAGTTATTTCTAAACAGATAATAAATGCCTCAACAGATATATAATTGACATTTTCAAAAGTGAGCGATTTATAAATCTAACTCCACCATTCTATCTCTTAATGATCAAATTTCATTATCCCCAACTCAATTTCATAACAAATGTCATTAATTACACTAATGACCCAAATATACCCAAATATGGCATTTTTCCCTTTAAACTCAATATTGACCCAAAGGTCCAAATATTACCAACAACATCAATAATCTCTTTTTAAGACCCCAAATATATATATATGAGTCAAAAAGACAAAACCCCTCTTTTGAAATATAATACATTACAAACCCTAACTTCCCAAACCAAACCATTTATACAAAAGCTCTACATTTAGGTTAAAGATCATAAAGATAAGTAGGAATTCCTACCTCAAGAGATGAAACCCAAAAGAAATGATGAAGAACTCGAAAATGCTCCAAATCCCAAGATTCTCGGATCAAAATGTAGCCATCAACGATCAACACACTTTTTACAAAGGCACAAGGGTAGAAAATCACTCCTACTAGATCAATCCTAAGAGAGAAGGAAGAAAGTAGTGAGAGAAGCTCTCAAAAATGGCTTTTCGGAAAAGTAAGAGAGAGAGTGGAAGTTGAAAAGTGATCTAAAAAGACCCAGCTGATATCTGATACACGTATGACCCGCTCGAGTGGAGAATAGGACGCTCGAGCGTCAAACACAAAAACTGGACCCGCTCGAGCGCCAAGACACAACTGCAAAACACACCCGCTCGAGCGCAAAAGGGAAGGCCGCTCGAGCGTAGATTCCCCTCTTCTAGAACTTTTACAAACAATGAACTACCTGCTCGAGCGCGAAGACACCCGCTCGAGCGTAAGGAAATCCGCTCGAGCGTGAAAAACACACCTGCAGAAGTTTTGCAGAGGCACGAAATGCTGAGAGTGTGAAAACCCCGCTCGAGCGCAATATGGCCCGCTCAAGCGGACAACCAAAAATCAAACTCTACTCGAGCGCAAAGGGACCCGCTCGAGCGTACCATCAAAAACCTGGGCAACAAGGAATGGGACTAAAGCTCAACCAACCTATTCGAAACACGCCCAATATATCCTAAAACTCAAACACATGGAATTAAAGGATAACAACAAGATATACAACCACCAACTCCACGAAACCTAAGTCCGGAATACAACAATCAAAGGAAGAAAAACCGGGATCGCTATAAAAAACATACATAAAAAGTATATAAATAGACAAGATTTTACAAAATTTGTTTGTGAGTCTCACTTCTTGAAAATCCTATAATTTATTTTTACTTTTTGTATTATATTTTATGTTTGATTTCTACACTTTTATATATATACATATATATATATATAATATTCTTTGTTTTCTTTAAAAGTTTATTTTTAAAAATTAATAAATAAATAAATAAATCATTTTCTATTGCAAACAATTTCATTTTTGTTTTTATTTTTTATTTTTTATTAAAATAGTTGTTGTTTTGGGTTTTTTTCTTTCTATATATTATAATTTTGTGCATTTTAAGTGTATTATTTTTTCACTAATATACTCGGAGATGCATTGTGAAAGAAGTATCATGTGAAAATCACGTAAGAAAAAGAGAAATAAATAAAACAATATGATAAATATGGAGCAAAGATCAAAGATCAAAACTCCCAAAGCAAGCAAACATACAAGCAAGCAAGTAGAATAGAATGTTTACCAATAGACATTTGAAAATTTGCAACAAATTTTTTTAACTTTCATTTTTGCTAAGAAAATTATGTTTGGTACTAGCTAAATAAAATGCTTTTAAAATATATATATATATATATATATATTTTCAATTTGAAATTAAAACTATAGTAAATTTATGTAAGTATAATTGCTAACCACATTTTTTACTTAATATATAATATTTATATTGACTACCTTTTTTAGGTTTATTTTTTTAAGTATTTATATAGAAGTAAAAAAACGTCGTTACGAATAAATTTTTTCTTAATTTAGTTATAAATTGTGCCCTACATTATTTTTAAATTTTGAATAAAAGAAAACATAAAATAATTGATTGAAGATATGCTGCATTTGTTATATTCCTTTTTATGTGTGCAAAAAAAAGAAAAAAAAAAAGAGAAGACATTTAAAAATCGCAATTCACATGTAACGCCCTCAAAATATGATAGAAATCAACCATTCATAAGATCTATAAATATAATTGAAATGTTATATTTTCATTCATCAGAGTCTACATTACAAAATATATTATATGTATTACACTTTCATAAATGTTCATCTTGAAACTATAGCATGTAACTCTAATTGATAACGACAAAATAAATGCCCTATGGGCTTACATCTTTCCAAGACTTCGCTTGGTTTCAACAAAAAAAGAGTTTAAGTCTCTATACAAGTAAAGCCCTCGGCTTGAATAAACATTTAATACAAAACGAAATAACAAAAATGGAGCCTTCAGCCCCTAAACCTTCCAAGCTATGTCCTTGGAGGCGACATGTCACCTGTACCTGAAAATAGTTTCCCAAGTAGGGTGAGTCAAAACCCAGTAGAGATATGCTAAAACAATATGTGAGATTTAACTAAAGCATAAGCATCAGATAAATATGCAATATTCTTAATCAATACATATTCTTTCGAAGACCATTCAATATAAATAACCATATCTCGATTCATTTCCAATCATCCATTTCGGGTAAATTTATTAACCAAATTCATTATCATCTAATCAAAATGAGATTACAATTCAATGATTCATAATTCAATACATTCATCAATCCAACACTTCTATTTTCTTTCCATTTTACGGAATTCACATCCGAGGGAACCGGCACCCATATATACATAAGATTTCGAATTTTTCACTCTGAACACTTCGGCCAACTTAATTTTCAATAGAATCCATCCCCTATCTCCTCCCAAACAATGGAGTACATCCACTATCTCCTCCCAAACAATGATACATATACAATGTATTTAAAAGCGTTGTCATATACAATGACTAACCAAATCACATGTTCAAGGGTTAATCAAACCGTCATATTCAATGACATAATTTAAATGATTAATTTCAATTCACCTAATCTTCATATAGTTTCTACAACAATCATAGCTATCTTCCACCGATAGCCCAAAACAGATATTTCTAAACATATATATATATATATATTATCAAACAGATAATTTATCAATTTTCCATGGGTGAGTGATTTAACAAATCCAACGACACCATTCATTCATATAACCTCCCAATTACATATTTCCTATATCAATTTTATTATTTATACAAAATAATTATTGAGCACAAATTAGGGCAATTTTTTCCCTTTTTCAAATATCAATCTAAAGTCCAAATTTCATCATTTTAAACCATATAACCTCATATTCAAAACCCCATATAGATATTCATGAAGCCCAGTATAAAAACTCCTCTTTCAATTTTGAATCCAAGCCCTAACTTTACCAAAACCTTCCCAAATCCCACCATTTACACAAAATGACAAACACCTAGGTTAAAACCCATATTAAAGAGTAGAATATCCCTACCTCAACGTTAGGAAAGCAAAAGAGAAGATGGAGACACTTCAAACACGCTGACACCACAATCTATTCGGATCTACACGGAGCCCTCAAGGTGCTCTACCTTTTTAACAAAG
Organism: Camellia sinensis; assembly: GCF_004153795.1. NCBI lineage: Eukaryota > Viridiplantae > Streptophyta > Magnoliopsida > Ericales > Theaceae > Camellia > Camellia sinensis. The sequence goes on along the minus strand of NW_021024503.1, from coordinate 22,523 downwards.
GAACTAGGGTTGAGATACCCCAAATCAAGGTGTATTTATAGAGAGAGAGAGAGAGAGAGAGAGAGAGTTTTAGAGAGAGAAGGTGCTGGATTAGGATTTTTAGGAGAAAGGAACTCAAAAAGTGATGTAAAATATCTCTGTTGCGAACTGATATACGCGGTCTTCGCTCGAGTGACCAGACACAACAAGTGACCTCGCTCGAGCGCAAGAAGCGTAGCTTGAGCGCAAAATGCAAAGCTTCAGGTCTGCCACAGACGCATACGCACGCTTGAGCGTAAGAAGTCTCGTTCGAGCAAAGAAGCAAAATTTCACAAGGCTCGCTCGAGCGTAAGAAGCCTCGCTCGAGCAAAGCACTTTCATCTTCCCAGAAAAATTGCGTCTGGGAAAGTAACATGAAGACCCTCATTTGTTGCTCGAGCGCAAGAAGTCTTGCTCAAGCAAAGAAGCAAAATACACAAGGCTCGCTCGAGCGCAAGAAGCCTCGCTCGAGCGCAAGAAGCCTCGCTCGAGTGAAGAGGCCAAAATCTAGGCAACAACCATTTATACCAACTAACAACCAACATGTTCCAAACTCGCCCAACAAATCCCAAAACTCAAATTTAAAAAATTAAAAGAAGGAAACAAAACATAGACAACAATATACAATCACGGAACCCAAGTTTCGAACACAATAAAGGTCGGGGTAAAACCGAGATCACATATATACAAATAATTGTAAACATAATCTGTGCATGGCATGAGTGGAACACTAGTGTGTGTGTGTGTGTATATATATATATTATAAAGCAAGACTGTTTTTGAAAATGTGTCAAAATGTCTAAGAGATATATTTTGTATCAATGGTTGAGATCAATTCCCAAATTCATCTTAGGGTCAAGATTTCTTTAATTCTCACTTACCCACATTCTTTTCCATCCCTTTTTGTTCACTCGTGCATTCTTTCTCTCATGTCCACTCACTTACCTTCTTTTGTTCACTCATGCATTCTCCCTCTCTCTCTCTCTCTCTCTCTCTCTCTCTCTCTTGCTCACTGTCCTTCATTTTTTAATTTTATTTTCCCTTATTTTCTATTTTTCTCCTTATTGCCTTATTTTGTTTTTATTTTTCTATTTTTGTTACTCATTTATTTACACCGTGCCTTCAGATACAAGCATAAACTAGTATATATATACGTGATTGGATACATAAAAAATTAATGTTTCTATTCATATATATGTGTATATAGATATAGATATATTAGTGATCACAAATAGTATTTATGTATATATATAAATCTATGAGTTTTTTTTTTTACAATTATTTGCATTCAGTGATCATAGATTTGAGATTTACGACATCTTGATTTGGTTTGAGGAACCCATTCGAAGCTTTTGTGATGAGTATAAAGGTGAAGATCAACCATCCAAGTGATCATAGATTTATTTATTAGTACTTATTGGTTCATATATCTATCTCTGATCTATTGTTGGATTTCAACACATAGCTTTGTATTTCAACCAAAAAAAAAAAGTATTAAATTGTGAAATGGATTCTTTAGGGTTTGAAATGTAATAAATATTTTTTTGTTGCTCTGATCTGTTCAAAATGGCTATAAGATATTGTTGTTGTTGATAATGATGATGATAATTGTAATAGATAGATTTTTGTTTTCTTTTTCAACAAATAGATTTTCAATAAAGATTTTTTCAACAAATAGAAAGAGAAACAAATAGTGAGAAAAAAAGAGAAGTTGAGAGAGAAACAGATAGAAAGAAAAGTTTGAATGTGGGGAATTTTCTAATAGACAGAGAGAACAGAGAAGTGAAGAGAGAAACAGATAGAAAGAGAAAAGTTTGAAAATGGTGTGAATTTGAACATATAGAAAAAATAGGTTATAAGAATTCAACATATAGACAAAAAAAATTTGATCAGATAGTTAAATAATTTGAATAGATAGACAAAAAATTTGAATAGATAAATATAAATTTGAACAGATAGTAAAAAAAATCAACAAATTAATTAAGGGGTAAAATTAGAAACAAAATGTCATTCAAAATAAACAAAAGGACTTGAAAAATTCTATTTCCACACACCGAGTTTTCTTACTACACACACTTAATGAATTTTTTCATAATTACAATTTTATCCTTTAACAAAATTACCATCTCACCCACCACCATTTCACCCACACATCACACAATTTCTCCATACACATCTCACCCACCACCATCTCACCAAACAACACTTACTTGGACTGTTTCTTGCAGGTGGTCGGTATCTTGGCTATTGTTTGGCAATGATCTTTGAAATATTATTGTTCTTAATTACATCCTAAGCACCAAAAAGACGGGAAAAATAAAAGAAAAGGAGAATAGAAAAAGATCAATAAAGTGCGAACAAATTAATCTTCAAAACCATCAGTGAACACAAGAGAGATACAAAAGAATGTAATAAGTTTCTGCCCTTACCTGATTATTCATTTCCAACTTACGTTGCACACCTGCAACAATCATTAAGGTAAGATATGAATCTAGAGAGTACTAAGTTGTATATAATAGTGTATAGCCCAAAAAATGTGCAACAAAGACAGAAGTAGTTTTATTTTTTCTAAACTGCAACAAGAGAATGAGAGAAGATAAAAGACACAAGATTTGATGATAAATGCAGCATTCTCAAAATTATCAGTAACATATCACTTGTTGTTAGAGACACATGGGATTTTGTAGAAAGAAAGTTGTTTACTGGCTTTGATTTTGTCCCAAAATACCTCACAACAAACTTCTACTCTGTAACGCCCTCAAAATATTAAATAAATCAATCATTCATAAGATCCATATGCATAAAAGAAATATTATATTTTCATTCATCAGTCTTCTTTACAAAAGATATTACATACATTACACTTTCATAAATGTTCATCTTGAAACTATAACATGTAGCTCTAACTGATAACAACAAAATAAATGCCCTACGGGCTTATAGCTTTCCAAGTTATTACTTGGTTACAACAAAAGAAGAGTTCTAACTCTTTTACATATAAAGCCCTCGGCTTGAAATTTTACATTTAACAATAAACAAAATATACAAAAATGGAGCCTTCAACCCCTCAACCTCCCAAACTATGTTCTTGGAGGTAGCATGTCATCTGTACTTGAAAATGGTGTCCCAAGTAGGGTGAGCCAAAGCCCAATAGAGATATGCTAAACAATATATGAGAATTAACTAAAATATGAGCATCAGATAAATGTGCAACATTCTTAGCCAACATATATTCCTTTCAAGGTCAATCAATATAGATAGTCAATATCTCAATTTATTTCCATTCTTCTATTTCGGTAAATCAATTAACCAAATTCATTATTATCAAGGCAACCAATATGAGACTACAACTCAATGGTTCACAATTCATTACATTCATCAATCCAACACTTCTATTCCTTGTCATTTTACGAAACCACGTCTAAGGGAACTGGCACCCATAAATATGTAAGATTTCGGGACTTTCATCCTGGACACTCCGGCCAACTTAATTATCAATGAAGTCTATCCCCTATCTCCTCCCACACAATGGAGTACATCTCTTATCTCCTCCCGCACAAGATACATATACAATGTATATAAACACGTTGTCATATACAATGACCAAATAAATTACATATTCAATGGTTTAATCCAACCGTCATATTCAATGACATAATCCAATTGATTAGTTTTAATTCACCTAATCATCATGCAGTTTCTACAACAATCATGACTATCCTCCACCGATAGCCCAAAACAGATATTTCTAAACAGATAAATAAATCTATCAATAGATAATTTATCAACTTTTCCATAGGTGAGTAATTTATTAATCCAATTACACAATTTAATCACATGTTCCTTCAATTCCATAATTTCCAAGCCAATCTCGTTATTTATACAAAATAACTTATTTAATTCAAGTTAGGGAAAATCTCCCCCTTTATCAAACATTACACCTAAGACCAAATTCATTCAATTCTTCTCAAGCCATAACATGTTCAAGATCTCTCATGCCCATAAGGAACCCAAATAGAAAACCCATCTTTTATACATATATAGAAACTAACAAAAAATTCACCAAAAACCTTCTCAAATCCCACCATTTGTACAAGATGACAATATTTATGTTAAAACCCATATAGGAGAGTAGAATATCCCTACCTCAAGTGTAGAAGCTCAAGGGAGAAGAAGGGAAAAACCCAAAGATGCTCTAAACTTGCACTTTTTCGGATCAAAAGGGAGCCCACGCGATACTCTATCTCTTTTACAAAGGGAGAAGAGTAGAGAGACTCTAAATCAAGGGGTATTGTAGAGAGAGAGAGAGAGAGAGAGAGAGAGTTTTAGAGAGAGAGGCAGCTAGATCTAGGGTTTTGAGTGTAGAGAATGCCAAAAAGTGATATAAAATCATGCGGCTGCGAACTGATATACGTGAGGCTCGCTCGAGCGAAGGACTTGTCACTCGAGCGACCAGACTCAACAAGTGGTCTCGCTCGAGCGCACAATTCAAACGTTCAGGTCTGCCATAGATGCAGACGCACGCTCGAGCGTAAGAGTTCTCGCTCGAGCGAAGGAACAAATAACACAGGACTCGCTCGAGCGCAAGAAAGCCTGCTCGAGCGAAAGCTGCGTCTAAAAAGAAACCTAAAGACCCTCAATCCTCACTCGAGTGAAGAAGCAAATGCCTAAGGCTCGCTCGAACGCAAAAAGCCTCGCTCAAGTGAAGAGGACAAAACTTGGGCAGCAACCATTTGCACCAAAAGACAACACCCTTGTTCCAAACTCGCCCAACAAATCTCAAAACTCAAATTTAAAGAATTAAAGGGAGGAAACAAGACAAAGACAACAATATACCACCACGGAACCCAAGTTCGGAATACAACAAAGGTCAGGGTAAAACCTGGATCGCTATATGTTCTAAGGCACCCCTTGTTCCAACTGTAACAATGGAAGCGTGAGAGGCTGGAAAGGGGCGGTGGTTGATGTCGTCGTTGCCGCCGTCGTCGGTACCTGGTGTAGTTAGGGTTAAGATTTTTGGAATGAGAAAAGATGGAATGAGAAGATGTGCATAGAGAAAGGTGAGGGTATATTTGGAATGTGAAGTGTGTGGACTGAGATAAAGAAGTAAAAATCAAATTACTAAATGTGTCGATTGAGAAAAGATGTACACAGAGATAATTTTGTGTATGGAACTAGAATTTCCCAAAGGACTTCTCACCAACTATTTCACAAAGGGTGAACCTCTCATCAATAAAAAAATATCTACTGGACTTAATGTATTATATCCTTTTTAGGTTGGACTTTTCAACAATTTACTCTTTATAAATTTGTAATTAATTTACACTGACATAATGTCAGTGTAATAGTCTCTTTCATTTTTCTTCTCACAACTATTAAATAAAGTATAAAAAAAATTAATCATTACCTCAAATACAATTTTATTAGCCAAATTAAAATAATAAAAAAATTACGCTAAAAATTTTTTATCCCAAAGAAAAGCTATGGACAAATATGAATTAAGGCCAAGATTCCCACAAATTTTTGCCACTTGTGGAGGTCACATCCTGGAGTACTAGGGGTGGTCACGGATCGGTTTTACGCGGTTCGGATGACGGGTTGGACCCGCCCGATGGGGTGCGGGTTGGGAAAAAATGGAACCACGTCCGCCCGCAGTGCGGGTTACGGATTGAACGGGTGGGTCATGCGGTTGTGTGGGCGGTTGCGGGCGGTTTGTGAATTAATTTTATTTTATTTAAAAAAAATAATTATTTTTAGGCTTTTACGTTGGGGCCTTCATCATTTTCTGAAACCATAAAAAAACAAAACAATCAAAACAATGAGCTTAGCTTTATCACATACCACTAGTATGATACCAGTTACAAGTTTACAAGTTACAACAATGAAAACATAAGCCTGCAAAGCAAACCCATAACACAACAAAAATAAATGAAGTTTGAAGAAACCAGCAAAGCAAAACACAATAGAAATAAATAAATAAACCAGATCTAGGTACCTTTGTTAAATGAAACCTTTTTTTTTTTTTTTGTGCTGTAAATCTTCCAGATCTGGTATCTCCAAATCTGGTGGGCGACGGCAACAGGGGAGAAGAGGAGGGGACAACAGTAATTAGCCAACGACATGGCTGGTGGTGACGGAGCGGCGATGGAGTAGGGGACCGAGGTTGATTTGCGAGAGACAACAACAACGGTAGAGGAGAGGAGAGAGATGACGACGGGAGGAGATGAAAGAGATGGTGAGCAAGAGGCAAGAGATGGTGGTGGTGACGGCGACGGGGAGGGAGGGAGGGGAGAGAGAGAGAGAGAGAGAATGGCCTAGATGAGAGAAAGGGAGAGAAATGGAGAGAAAGAGCTGGGTAGGGTAGAGAGAGAGAGGAGGATGCCCAAAATGAATTCAACAAATGATGAGAGATCAGATTTTTTTATTTATTTTAAACATAATTTGCGGGCGGGTCATGCGGTTTCGCGGGTAGGGTCGGATTTGACCCGAACCCGATTTTGTATGAAAAAATAGACCTGCACCCGCCCTATTTATGTATACGGGTAGGGTCGGATTTGTGCGAGTAGAGTCGGTTTGGGCGGGTTGTGCGGGTCGGATAAACCGTTGCCCACCTCTACGGAGTACACTTGTTTAGGAGAAGTTATTAGTTTATTGAGGCATATGATGTTTTACATGTATAATAATTACTCATTTTATCTCCAAATATTAATTTTTAATTTTAGTTTTTATTATCTTAAAATATTATTTTTTTTTTAAAATCAAGTACAAAAATAATATAAATTTCTTATTATGCCATTCTGTTAAATTTATTAATAACATAAAAAGTATAATTATAACATTGATATTCTCCAAAAACTGTACTATCAAAGGATAATTTTGAAAAATTATTTTTTTTAAAAGTACAATAATTGTACTATTTAAAAAAGTTAGATTACTCAAAAGGAATCATTATTTTGGAACAAAAAGAATAATATAAAACGTGAAATTTATAATTTTATATTAAATAATTAAAAAATATAATAATATATAATAATTTATAATTGATGGAGAGTACTATCACGCTCTAGTCCAATCAATAATTTTTTCTTGAGACCCCCAAGACCCCAGTGATATCTAAAAAAAAAATTCTTTTTTTTTTTTTACTATTTGCAACCCTCCACATAGACTGGGGTGCTGTGAATCACCACCACTGGGGATCTCAGCACGGTTGTTTTTTTCTATGTAGAGGTAGTTGAGGTACTCCCAAGCACTCACATCCGGGGGTCCACTTGTTGAGGAACTACCAAATCAAATCAAGTTGCACAAAGAGTCCGGATCTTCTGCCATACATTCCTGCCATACATTCCTGCCATACATTCCTGCAGTGCTATACAAAACGACGTCGTTTTGGCGTTAAATTCAATTTTTTTTTTCATTTCTCTCTCAATCGTTGAGACAGCCCTAACCCTTCAAGAGTGAGCCGACTCGAACGGTTCCTCTGACGCAGAGGAGGGTGAGCAACGACGACTCCGGAGGCGACAGCGGCTGCAGCTGGGCGAGGTGAGGCGGCTGTGAGGTCTCCTCTTCCATCTTTATTCTCAGGTGGTGTTTAAATATGTATGTATATATTTGATTTCTTGATTTGAATTTCTTGTTGATTTCTTAAATGGGTTTTGTTAAGTGGTTTGATTTCTAGGGTTTTATGGGCTTGATTTCTAAGGTTTGATTTCTTCTTGATTTCGTAAATGGGTTTGATTTTTAGAGGTTTTCCCTTCTCTCTCATCAGTATCAAAGCCCTAATCAATTTACAAGAACAGAGGAATCGTCTGAACTGAACCCCATTACTAGTGCTCTCATTAGTTCGGGAGCACCATCATCATGCTTAGTTGATAAAAAGAGTAGTAGTTTTTGTTATAATATTGCAACAATCAATTTAAAGCAGCCAATTTTAAGCACTGAACTATAACATAGGTATGAAATTGTTTGGAAAAAGGAATATTCATGACTTTTAAGATTGGTATTTCAAGCCTATGAATCATCAAGTGTATGAATGGTACCCACTCTGAATCATCAAGTGTATGAATCATCTAGTTCATGGGTAATCAGAGCACTGATTGTTCCAATGGTACCCACTCTGATAGCTTCAAGTGTATGAACCATGATGCTTTGTATTAACAGTCTAATCAGATTTTGCTCATAGAAAACAAGCTCTGAAATGCCCTGTTCAAAGAAGAGTTATCAGCAATCAGAAAACAAGCTCTTAATGGGGTCGATCTTGTCTCTCACCCAAAAATGGGTTATGTCAACTCCGCTCAAGGAAGCTTCAAACCCATTTGTGTATATGTTGGTTTTTTTTATTTGTGCCACTCGTTGACTTGTGGGTATTGTTTAATTGCTTGTTTTGATTTGTGTTATTTTAAAGGGTTTGATCCTCTTGGATCACTGGTATTCTTTTTTATTTATTTATTTATTTTTTTTTTTT
>NW_021024502.1:1236499-1269773 GCF_004153795.1 Camellia sinensis | reverse complement strand
ATAGTGGTTGTCATGGAATTGGACGGTTTGATAGAATACATTATACTGATATGTATTGAGTGATTGTATATAGAACCATGTGTTTGTATATGTTATGTGTAGAGGAGGAGATGAGGGGAGGGATGTACTCCCCGGTTTAGGGGAAGATAGGGGATGTAACCTCTAAACCGGAATAGTGTGGGAGAAGATCGGGGATGAAACTCGTAGATACAGCCTCATATGCTTGTCTAAGGAAGTGAGATAGAGCTTAATGCCTGATATCTTTGGTGAAGTGTGGGATATAGCTTAATATGCTTATCCTGTGGGGATATTGTGGTTATATAAAACGGTATCTGTTGTGAGCGAGATGTGGACATAGGCTGTATTTGCTTAATCTGGGAATGTGGATATTGGTTGTTATACATATCTGTTGAAGAATGTGGAATAGTGTTATTGTCATAGTAAGGTCCGTTGATAAAGGGAAAAATGAAAGGAACTTGGGCATCATTAAGTACGTATGACATAAATATGGTGATGTTATGTGAATTTGTATCAGTGTTGGCCATGACGTATCAATTGCTAATTTTCTTTAGTTACATTTGTTCACATGGTGGTTTAGTATACTTTCTAATTAGGAACTGTGGCTCACCCTAGTTAAATGGCGATAATCATTTTCAGGAATAACAAGGAGCATAGCACCATCCAAGGACCTAAGATAGCTTGGGAGGCTAGAGGCGGGCACACTTTTGTTGTTTTACTTTTGATGTATTACATGTAATTTCATGCCAAGGGCTTAATGTGTATGAGTTAGTACTCTTTTGTTGTAACCAAGTGTTAACTTGGAAAGCTGTAAGCCCGTAGGGCATTTTGCTTTTGTTGTTAACATGTAATACTTATGTAATGGAATTCTGATAAATGGAAGAATGTGAAACTTTTACATATCAATGCATGTCTTATTTGTTGGGTTTAATGTTATTATTTTGAGGGCGTTACACAATTTATCAAAATGACCATAGTAAACAATAAGGGTACATACAGTCATATATAGCTAATAGTTCACTCGTGGTTTATGAATTTGCTTGGGAACTTTCATATCAATATTTTTCTTGTTATAAATATATTTTTCATTAAGAAAAATTGAAATACAAAGGTGGTTTGATAACCTATCTGGGGTTCGACTCTTTGTTTCTCTGTCTAACGATTTTTTTGTCCTCTCTTTGATTTCTATTTTGTTGTTTGATTCTTACTTTGGGGTTCAAAATTGTGGCTTTTCAAGTCAGATTTGTAACATTTTAAGCACTATTGAAAAATGAACCTTTCGACTCTTCATCTATACACTCAAAAACCACTAAACGACGTCGGTTTGGCACGAAATTTGGCACACACGACTGCCTAGGCACGAGAGACTCGTGGGAGAAGACGAGGCTCGAATCGGGTTCCCGGTTTAGGAGTTAGAACCGGATTTCACTCTAGGCAAATTAGTTCCTTAAGAAACTTAAATTCGAGGTGTTGAAACTCCAAAATCACCAAATGACGTCGATTTAGCACGAAACTTAGCACACATGACCGCCTAGGCACGAGAGACTTGTGGGAGAAGACGAGACTCCAATCGGGTTTCCGGTTTGGGAGTTAGAGCCGGATTTCCGTCTAGGGAAAATTATTTACTTAATTATCTTTGTAATTATATAGTAGTTAATTTTTTATGTTTTTTTGTAATTAAATTATTAACACATAATTATATTGTCATTAATTATTTTTACTTTTTGTTTTTAGATATTTCTCGAGTAGCAGTTTGTTTCTTGTGGAATACAGGCGTGTGAAGATTGCGATTTACTTTTGTTTCTGTTACCCAGGGAAGAATCATGATGGAAACTTTTGTTTTTGATTTACGTTATTTTGAATTGTGAAAAACATTATGTATTTGAACATTGTATATGTATTATGCAATATTATGTAGTGGGATAATTTTGCTAATGTGTTGTAATAAATGAATGCAAGAAAATTTTTATTATGGATGAATTGTTATTTTTATACTGGAATTTTTATATTATTATGTAATTATTAGTTTCTTTTTCAATTATTTTTTATTTAATACAAGTAATTTTCATATTTTTAATAATTTTATTGCAAGTTTTTTTTTTTTTAGACGGCACCACATTGCCGTCGCAAATGATATTGGCAGAGTTGAGACAAAAGCCTTTTGTGACGGTACTCTTTGCCGTCACAAATAATCTTTTAGAGACAGCATATCATGTTGTCTCAAATATTTTTTTAGCGACGGCAGGTATCCGTCGCAATAACAATTCTTTAGCGACGGAATTTTTGCCGTCGCAAATAACACCTTTAGCGATGACAACGTAGTGCCGTCTCAAAAAATGACAAATTTATAATGGCAATGGAATTTTGCCGTCGCAAAAAGGCAACTTTGCCGTCTCAAAAAAAAAGGCGACGGCAACGTGTTGTTGCTAAAACCTTTTTGCAACCCCCTTTGTTGTGACCCCCCACTTGCCGTCGCTAAAAGTCATCTATCGTCGCAAAAAACCTTTTGAGACGGCAATTTGAGTATTTGCAATGACATTTTGCCGTCGCAAAAAAGTCAAATTTTTTGTAGTGAATTGAGAACTTTAGGTAAGAATTTCAATCCTTAAGTTTTGTGTTTGACTCACTCATGCTTGAATTCAAGAGAAGTTAGAGATTAAGAGCAAAATTGAACTTAAAAACAAGAAATGAATTGTTATTTTTATACTGGAATTTTTATATTATTATGTAATTATTAGTTTCTTTTTCAATTATTTTTTATTTAATACAGGTAATTTTCATATTTTTAATAATTTTATTGCAGGTTTTTTTTTTTTAGACGGCACCACATTGCCGTCGCAAATGATATTGGCAGAGTTGAGACAAAAGCCTTTTGTGACGGTACTCTTTGCCGTCACAAATAATCTTTTAGAGACGGCATATCATGCTGTCTCAACTATTTTTTTAGCGACGACAGGTATCCGTCGCAAATAACACCTTTAGCGACGGCAACATAGTGCCGTCTCAAAAAATGACAGATTTTTCCATAATAATGGCGACGGAATTTTGCCGTCGCAAAAAGGCAACTTTGCCGTCTCAAAAAAAAGGCGACGACAACGTGCCGTCGCTAAAACCTTTTTGCAACCCCCTTTGTTGCGACCCCCCACTTGCCATCGCTAAAAGTCATCTGTCGTCGCAAAAAACCTTTTGAGACGGTAATTTGAGTATTTGCAACGACATTTTGCCGTCGCAAAAAGTCAAATTTTTTGTAATGAATTGAGAACTTTAGGTAAGAATTTCAATCCTTAAGTTTTGTGTTTGACTCACTCATGCTTGAATTCAAGAGAAGTTAGAGATTAAGAGCAAAATTGAACTTAAAAACAAAAATTGAGATCAATCCTTGCATTGTATGCATAATTCATGATTTTTGAGTTCTACTTTTGCAAATTCTTACATGCAAGTGCATATCTTTGCTCTCTCTTAAGAGCTTGCTATGATTCTCCATGAAAACACTCCATCTATTCATGTTTTGAAAACTTTGTACCTAAGAAATTGCATACACGTTATGTTTTCAACATTTCAAGTTTGATTTTGAACAATTGACATGCTTTTAGGCCTTGATTTCGTGAAATGATCTTTAATGTTTTCCAAGTTTAGACAAGTTTTCTCAAGTTTTGGGGCCAAAAGAATGTGTTTTGTTGGGTTGAATTCGAGTTTTGAAGCTTAAACAACAATCTAGAAATTCTAAATTCTGCCTCTCTACTTGAGCAACAGAACCTGTGCTCGAGCGATTACTCTTGTTTTTGTACTTTCGTTCGAACGACCAAAAGTTGGTTCGAGCATAAAATGCATGCTCCCAAAAATTTACATGTTTTGCAGACCACTCGAGCGACCGTTGAGCATGCGTTGAGTGGAAAAATCACACAACCAGTACTTTTGCAAAGTTTACAAACCGCTCGAGCGACCTCTCACATTTTTCAACCCCCACTCGAGCGAGGAAAGCTATGCTCGAGCGAGGATCTTGTCTTCAGCAATTTAACTAAGTGTTGAACATCATGTTTTGGCATCCTCATTGCATCCGAGGCATTCCTAGGCCATGATTAAGACGTAATAAGGAGGTTAAGACTTAGAAACACACTAAGAATGAAAAGAGTTAAGTTAAGTACTATCCGAGTATGTGTTTCAATATGTGTATATGTTATGTTTGTGTAGGTCACGCACCATAAGCCATTTGATTAGTCTGCTTTGTCTGTTTGCATCCGAAGCCATCTGTGAGTAATAACTCTGTAAAGTTATGTTTAACTTTAATTATTTTCTAATGATATGAAATGATCTGTTTTCTGAAATGCTATTTTGTGATGGAATGAATGATAGTCCAATATTTTAAAATGTATTCATGGCATCCTTAGCATCATATGATATGCGTCTCTTTATGGGTCATCAGAATGCCTTTATGGTGATCTCTTTATGGGTCATCGGAAAGCCTTAATGGCCGTCCCTTCATGGGTCATTGGAAATGTCTCTGTGCACATGAGTCATCGGAATGCCTTTATGGTCGTCTCTCTACGGGTCATCGGATTTGTTAACGCTAATGGATATACCATGTATGACCTTGAGAAATGTATGAATTGTTAACATGAATATGACTATGTATATGAATTTGTTTCTGGTTTGAAATTTAATTATGTACAAGAAATTGTTTCTGATACGGACATCATTCATTAAAACCTTTACTCTGTTTTTATTCATTGGCCTTCCGCTCATTATTTATCTTATGTATGTAGGTGAGCAGGCGCGTGACCAGGCCTAAGTTGCTGCTTGGAGAGTTTTGGGTCAACCAGCTACTGTGCCTCCCAGGGAGGTTCCCATATGAGAAGTCGGGTTTTATGAACATTGTTACTTTCTTTGTTTTTTGTTTTTGTTTCCCTGTACACTGGGCTAGTCCATTTTGTTATTATCTATGTGGTGATACACGACTTATGAAACTTTTGGTGTCATTTGTATATATTTAAGTTTAAATTCTCTGTCTCATGTATGTCAGCACAGCTCTATGGACAATGTATTTTATATATTTGCTTCCACTGCCCTTTATATTTTACGTTTTTCAGGTTAGAGGCCTTTGGTTATCCCAGGATTACTGGCCGGTTACGGCGCTAAACCTATAGGGGCGTGAAGGGACTAAATATGAAATGGGTCAGATCCAAGCCTTGGGCCAGCCTAATCCACTTAAGCCCAAATCCAAGTGGGTCAAATGAACATGTGGGCAAGCCACTTAAGCCTAACTCCATGATCAACAATCTACCCAAGTCCTCAAGCACTTGGGCCCAACTCGCAGTGGAAAGGTTAGTCCAGCCACGATACTGGGCTGGGCCGAGCTGCAGGGGTTAATATATGGACCGAACTGATGGGCCGAACCCATCGCTAGAACTAAACTTGGCCGAGCCCATACAAAAGATATCCGAATGGGCCAGCCCATCTTTGCAAATGGTCTTGTGAAAGGCTGAGCTGAGGGAACCTCTCAGAGAAACGTGGAAGCTATGAATGCATGCACATGGAGGATGCCACCTTAGCTAGTCCCCTATCCTTAGAATCACGGGAGCAGTTAACAAAGAGAACGTGATATGTTATAAATGTGGTTACAATGAGTATATACATTCATTATCAGCCACCAGGTGGTCCCCTACCTTGAGCAATACTAGAGGAGACTTGGCAGCACCAAAGCTTCATGAAACTATCTTGGACAACAAGTGTTCTATATAAACTCCACTCACTTCACATTGAAGGTAACCAAGTTGAGCTAAACTATACTCACTTAAACACGACTCTCTACACTTAGAGAGTACTTTCCATCTTCTCCGATCACTTATAGCCTTGACAGTTTTTTGTGTTGTAGGTCCTCAGTTCCTGGACAGTCCATTCAGTTGTGGAGCTCCGATTCACTTTCATCTAGTACGGTATTCGGTACGCACAATTGGTGCGGTGAGCGTGGATCTTCATCTCTGAGCTTTGCATCTGATTCTGGCGATGGGAATTGAGGATATTCCACCCTCTGCATTGACTCCACAAACGGAGAAGACAAAGGATAAGGGCTTGGCACTGCCTATAGTCCTAGAGGAACAGACCAGAAACAACAACCGGACTCCAAAATCTATTGAGCATCGACAACCCTTTACTGGTGGATCCTCTCACCATTTTCTACTAGAGAAAGACTATAGAGATCATATCAGCCCATCTTTGCAAATGGTCTTGTGAAAGGCTGAGCTGAGGGAACCTCTCAGAGAAACGTGGAAGCTATGAATGCATGCACATGGAGGATGCCACCTCAGCTAGTCCCCTATCCTTAGAATCACGGGAGCAGTTAACAAAGAGAACGTGATATGTTATAAATGTGGTTACAATGAGTATATACATTCATTATCAGCCACCAGGTGGTCCCCTACCTTGAGCAATACTAGAGGAGACTTGGCAGCACCAAAGCTTCATGAAACTATCTTGGACAACAAGTGTTCTATATAAACTCCACTCACTTCACATTGAAGGTAACCAAGTTGAGCTAAACTATACTCACTTAAACACGACTCTCTACACTTAGAGAGTACTTTCCATCTTCTCCGATCACTTATAGCCTTGACAGTGTTTTGTGTTGTAGGTCCTTAGTTCCTGGACAGTCCATTCAGTTATGGAGCTCCGATTCACTTTCATCTAGTACGGTATTCGGTACGCACAATTGGTGCGGTGAGCGTGGATCTTCATCTTTGAGCTTTGCATCTGATTCCGACGATGGGAATTGAGGATATTCCACCCTCTGCATTGACTCCGCAAATGGAGAAGACAAAGGATAAGGGCTTGGCACTGCCTATAGTCCTGGAGGAACAGACTGGAAATAACAACCAGACTTCGGAATCTGTTGAGCATCGATAACCCTTTGCTCGTGGATCCTCTCACCATTTTCTACTGGAGAAAGACTACAGAGATCATATCATCGATTCCATGGGAATGGAGATACATGAACTAAAAGCACAGCTTAAGAGGGTGATAGGCGACCCGATAAAGAAGAAGACTGGCGCAGAACCCTCTCATCTACACCAGAGAAGCCCATCTCTTGATCCACCAGTAAAGAAGGCCCCTAGAAATGAATTTGGACAACAAAGTTAGCCGATTCTGGTGCAAAGTGAGGTAGCCAGCAGCCACACTCGTGGTTCACGCCGGAAAAGGGCTAAAAGATAGAAAACAGCTAGCCAACAAACAGAGTATCCTCCACATGATCTCCACACCTGGTTAACCGAGAACAGAGAGAATGAGCAATGACAGCACCTTGATAGAACAGTCCATCAAATGGAACACCAAGTGCTTGATCGACTCGTCTCCTTCCTGTTTTCTCTAGGTATCGAGGCAATGAAACCCCCCAAGAAATTCACTCCACCCAAATTCACACCATACGATGGGAAATCAGATCCACTCACACACATTAGCTATTATTGGCAGATGATGTCTCTGTGGAACCGAAACGAGGCACTAATGTGCAAAGTCTTTCCATCTAGTCTAGGGGAGTCTGGACTCCGATGGTTTGATCATCTCCCTGCTGAATCGATCTACAACTGGAAACAACTCTCTGAAGAGTTCCTGGCTAGATTTGTTTCCAACACCAAAATCCCTATAAAGCCGGATACCTTGTTCGGCCTCCAAAAGGAGCAGGAGGAAACATTGCGTAATTATGCAAGAAGATATTGGAAGGAGTATAATGATTTGGAGGAAAATGTTTGCAACGAGCAAATGGCTGTAATGTCTTTTAAGCATGGCTTACGTCCGAAAAGCAACCTGAGACAATCACTCACTAAACGCCCAGCAACAGCACTAAAGGATTTACATGCCAGAATTGAGCAATATGCTTGTCTCGAAGATGATCAGATCCCCATCGAGGTAGCATTGGCTGAACAGTCAAATCGGGGGAACAAAAGAAGAGCAGATCGAGGGAAACCTCGAGGAATTACAGTGAATGAAGTAGGCAAATCTAAATCTCATGAAGCAGTTGTTATAGTCTTCAAAGAACCTATTTACCTTATTATGGAGAAGATCAAGAGAGAGCCATTCTTTACTTGCCCACCGAAGATGCTAGGAGACCCAGCTTGGCGTAACCAAAAGCTCAGATGCATTTATCACCAAGACCGGGGGCATATGACTTAGAATTGCAAAGCTTTGAAGCAACACTTGGAGGATTTGGTAGCTGCTGGAAACCTCCGAGATTACATTGATCCGGATAAAGTGGTGACCGAACAGGGGAACCCCCCGCTAGAACCAAACATTGAACATCCACCTCGATTGATCATAAATGTAATTCATGGCACAACCAGCCACGAGTGTCAAGAGATGCTACAAGAGGAAGTTGTGAAAGCTATGCAGATTCAGCAAGTGATGTTAGTAGGCCCAGCACCGAAAAAGGTAAGAATAATGCCTCAGTCCCCTTTATGTACCATTTCATTTACTAAGAAAGATTTGGAAAGGTGTTCAACATCCCCATACTGACACATTGATTATAACTGTGGGAATTGGAAAACGATCTGATGTGAAACGAGTCCTGGTGGACTAGGGAAGTGCAGCAGATATATTGTATTATGACCTGTTCAAAAGTTGGGCCTGTCCGAACAATATCTCACCCCAACGGCAACATCGTTGATCGGCTTCAATTCCTAACCTGAATGGCCACTGGGCAAGATAGTGCTACCAACGGTAGCCGGAACAAAAACTCTTCAAATAGAATTCTTAGTGATCAACACTCCGTCCCCTTACAACGCAATCCTTGGTCGACCATGGATCCATCAAATGAAAGCAGTCCCTTCAACCTACCACCAACTCCTTCGCTTCCCAACGGAGCACGGAGTGGAGCAAATTCCAGGGGATTAGGTTGCATCAAAGCATTGTTTCATGGCGGCCATAAAGGCTAAAGAACTCTACAATCAGGTACAAACAGTCGAAGTAGCCGAACAACCGTTCCTGGAGGATGTCAAGGTAAACCTAGTAGAGAAGATGGTAGAAGACTTGGAGAAAGTCCTAGTGAAGGAAGATGATCCAGAAAAGTACTTTCTTATCGGTACCTCGCTACGCGCTGATGAAAAACTTCAGTTGCTGGATTTGCTGAGGGAAAATATAGAGGTATTCACATGGTCAGCATATGACACTCTGGGGCTAAATCCAGATTTTTGCTTGCCATAAACTCAACGTCAACCCTTCTGCTCAGCTTATACTGCAGAAGAGCCGAAGATCTTCAGTCGAGCACACCGAAGCAGTAATTACGGAGGTAGACAAGCTCCTAGCAGCAGGGGTAATCCGAGAAATCCAATACCCACAGTGGTTTTCTAACACAGTTGTAGTCAAAAAGAAAAATGGAAAGTGGAGAGTTTGTGTTGACTTCACTTGCTTTAACAGGGCTTGTCCAAAAGACAGTTTCCCTTTACCCCGCATAGACTAACTGGTAGACTCAATAGCATGACAAGAGTGTATGAGTTTTTTAGATGCCTACAACGGCTATCACTAGATACCACTATTCGGCCCAGATCAAAAAAAGACGACATTTATTACTCTAAGAGGCACCTATTGCTATAAAGTAATGCCATTCGGCCTTAAGAATGTCAGAGCAACTTACCAGCGAATGGTAACTCGAATGTTCAAAGAGTAGCTCGGCAGGACCATGGAAGCCTACATAGACGATATGGTAGTGAAAAGCAAGCTTGCAACAAAGCACCTCACAGACCTAAGAGAAGTTTTCAACATCCTGAAAATCCATCGGCTTCGCCTTAATGCCTCGAAATGCACTTTCAGGGTAGGAACAGAGAAGTTCTTGGGGTACATGGTAACGCACAGAGGAATAAAGGCAAATCCAGATCAAATCAAAGAAAAATACAAGAAAATCAAGATACCAACAAAGGCCAAAGAACTACAAAAACTAGCCGGAATGACAGCAGCCTTGAATCGATTCATCAACAAATCATCAAATCGAATGAAGCCCTTCTTCCAGCTACTGAGGAAAAAGGTTGCGTTCGAATGGGGTCTTGAATGTACCAAAGCACTACAAGACCTCAAGCAATATCTCAGTACACCATCTCTCTTTTCCACTCCACAAACAGAATTAGCTTTGGTGTTTACCGATATATGGTAGTCTCAAACCATGTAGTGAGTGTAGTATTAATTCGAGAAGTTGAGAGGGAATAAAGACCAGTGTACTACATCAGCAAGACTCTCCTAGACACCGAAAGACGGTATCCACTATTGGAAAAGCTGGCTTATGCTTTGCTCATTGCATCAAGGAAGCTACAACATTAATTCCAAGGTCATATCATTAATGTCCTCACTGAATTCTCCCTCAGATCCGTCTTTGGCCAAGCTGATTTCTCGGGCCGAACTGCGAAATGGGCGGTCGAGCTTGGTGAGTTTGACGTACAGTATCTGCCTAGAACAGCAATAAAGGCCCAAGTCTTCGCAAATTTTGTCGCCAAATTCGCCCCCGCCTAGGGCATCAAACATCAAAACTCCAGCTCGGCACAAGTGCCACACACCACCGAACTAGGAAAACAATGTGCTTCAGACGCATGGAAACTCTTCATTGGTGACATCTGGCAGTTCTGCATTGACGGATCATCAAATAACCGAGGCTCGGAGGCAGGGATGGTACTCATATCTCCGGAAGGATTCATCTGGGAGCAAGCCCTTAGGCTTCGATGGAATGCCTCTAACAACGAGGCAGAATATGACGCACTGTTGGCTGGATTGCGTAGCGCCAAACACTTCAGTGCATATCAGCTCCTTGTTTTCAGTGATTCTCAGTTGGTCGTTAATAAACTCACTGGGGCCTACGAAGCAAGAGATGAAAGAATGGCCATGTATGCAGACAAAGCTAGGGAATTGCTTAAAAAATTCCAGTCCATACAAGTGGAACGAATCAACCGAGACAGAAACAGTCATGCTGATGCTCTAGCCTACCTTGGTTCATTAGTAAATTCTAAAGATGCCAGAAAAATTTGGGTCGAGTTTGTGCCAGAACCAAGCATTACATCTTCAGAGCCAATCCTCTGCACTAACCTAGAGCCAAGCTGGATGGATCCAATACTTGTTTTTCTAAAAATTGGCACTCTCCCCAAAGACAAGAAAGAAGCCAACAGAGTTCGGTACATATCAGCTCGGTTTTGGATCTCACCATCTAGAAAGTTATACTGACGCTCCTACCTCGGCCCATATCTACTATGTGTGCATCCAAGTCTAGTCGAAAATGTCCTCTATAAAATTCATGACTGGATTTGTGGAAGCCACGTTGGAGGAAGGTCACTGGCACACCGTGCCCTCACTCATGGGTACTGGTGGCCATAGATGTAGCATGACACACAACAGTATGTTCAGAAGTATGACAAATGTCCGAGGTTTACTCCATAGATTCATCAACGTGCCAAAACTCTTACTCCACTTACTAGCCCATGGATTTTTTCCTAGTGGGGTTTGGATACTGTTGGACCATTGGCATGAGGCACTGGAAATAGACGATTCTTCATCGCTGCAACCAACTATTTCACCAAGTGGGTAAAAGTTGAAGCCTTGGCTGTTGTAGTCCGTTTTGGCGTTCCATGGGTACTGATTATGGACAATGGAACACAATTTGATGGGAAGATTTTCAAAAAGTTCTATGCCGATCTCAGAATCGAGTATCGTAACTCCTCTCCGGGCTACCCACAGAGTAATGGGCAAGCCGAAGCATCAAATAAAACCATCATCAACGGAGTGAAGAAGAGGCTTGAAAGTGCAAAAGGGAAGTGGGTTGAAGAGTTATCCCATGTGTTATGAGCCTACCGAACCACAGCATGATACTATTGCAGATGCAAATAATGCAGATAATGAGGAAGCTATTGCACAAGCATTAGACATGGCAGAAGGCCGAAGAGAAGCAGCACTGATCAGACTTGTAGCCCATCAACAACAGCTCATCAAGAACTTTAACCAAAAAGTATTTCCCAAGCAATTCACACCTGGCGAATTAGTCTTGAGAAAAGTCATGGACCATAAAAGAGTACCTGGTGAAGGCAAGCTAGGACCTAACTAGGAAGGCCCCTACAAGGTCACAATCGTTACTGGAAATGGAGCATACTACCTTGAAGACCTCAAGGGCAGAGCCATACCATGGCCCTGGAATCTAGCAAACCTCAAGAAGTATTATCAATAAAATTGTTCCCCAACTCATCTGTCAAACCATAGTGGCATTTATTGATTGTTTAATAGGAGTGTATCCCCACTTTTATTGAAATCTTTGCTACAACACTTGTACAGCTTCATGAGCAGCATAAACTATTAATTAGCCCAGTCTTTGTAATTCAAGCCCCAGGGGCATGTTTCAAATTCACAATATTCAGCTTTGGTGTTTACCAAGCAGAAATCAACATTGGTTTTTACCAAACCGAATTAGCTTTAATGTTTATCAAACAAAATTAGCTTTGGTATTTACCAAACGGAATTAGCTTCGATGTTTATCAAACAGAATTACCTTTGGTGTTTACCGAACGAAATTAGCTTTGATGTTTCTCAAACGGAATTAGCTTTGGTGTCCACCAAACGGAATTAGCTTTGATGTTTATCAAATGGATTTAGCTTTAGTTTTAAACAAACGGACTAAGTTTCGGAACGACCGAACAGAATTTGGTTTCGGTTTGCATTCAAACATGCCAAGCGGAATTACTTGGTGGAGTTATGTTTGGCAACCAAAATGGAACTTAGCCAAGTGGGATTGCTTGGTAGAAACTGCACTAACAAACTTTTTTAATTAATCATTTCCTTTGTGAAAATCATAGAATTTTCAAAGTCACAAATGATTCTTTCTTAAGTACAAACACATCAACACTTCGATACTACTCCATACAAAGCACAAGTTGGAATTGACTTGGGTAATTCTTTCAGGATCAAACTCCTAGCATCAATCCTACTCAGCTCTAGGTGGGGGCAAACAATTATTTTTTTTCAAACCAACCTGGACCTGCGTGACACTTCACTTCTTTTTATCTTTTCGTCTCATTCAAAGTTAAAACAGACTTACACAGTTCTGCTACAAAGCAAAGAGCTTCAATGCCAACCTTACTTAGCTCCAAGTGGGGGCAAACAATTGTTTTTCAGAACCAACTTGGACCTAAGTAAGACCCATTTGTTTCATTACAAAACCAAGCACAATCATACAACATATTCATTAACCAGACCAAGTAGTTATTCAACCCGGAGGTGCCAACGGTGCTCGGCCAGGGGCAAACAGTACAGACAACATTCAGACATAGAAACAAGAAAGCATCAGATTTCAAAATCAAAAGGAAAATTCTATCATCCAACAAAGGCACAGCTGGCTTCACAAACAACAACAAAAAAAGAAAAAAATTGTCTTGGCAAACATAAGGGGGCAACTCGTCAAGAAGACTGAGCTCCAGTACATCAGAAAGCAAAAAGAAGAAAAATCAAAATGTGAAAAACTTCAAATTGTTTCAAAGATTATTTCAACCTTCATCAGCAGGAGGAATTTCAGGAGCAGCATCCACAACCTTGTCTAGATCGTCTTGGGGAGGACAAGTAGAGGCAGTTCCAACTTCCTAAAAAGCAGGAACCTCCTTAACCACATCTTCCACAGCTTCAGTTTCTAGGTCCTCACCCCTTTAACATCCACTATTTCATTGGCAGTGTTGCTCTCCAAAGTTTGGTTTACAAAATCAGTCCCTGAAGAAATCTTTGCTAAAGGAGTAGCGGGAGTAACAATAACCTTTGAACTTAAGGACTTCAAGGGAGCAGGAATATCTTGAAATAAAGGAGACCCTTCAGGAATTTGAGCGGCAGTCAAGGCACCCGTCTAGCCCTTCAGAAAAATCTTGTCTTGCAATACCAGCACCTCTTCTCTGTGAGCGGCTCCAACTTCGTCCCAATCTTGCAGCCAGTGCTTAGCCTCCAAAGTTGAACGTTTAGTGGCCATCACTGCAATAACCGCCTCCAGTTCAGCAATCTTACTGTCAAGCTGGGCCTGAACACCAATAACAGTCTCCTTTGACTTTTCAGCAGAGGCGACAACCTTGTTTAGGCGAAACACCTCTCTCTTTGTGGCCCTTCAGCCCTCTTTCTCGGCTTCTAAATTTGCTGTCAACCTTTCAGCACCCATAGCGGCCTCCAGTACGGCCCGCTTCAATTTCTCAGCCGGGGTGATGGGCAGATGCATCCTTTGAATACACCACAGCAAATAACAAGATATTAAAAGCATGTAGCAAAAACCATCAAAGAGCACTAAAAGAAATACAGAAACACTTACAGCGGTCATCATTTGAGGGGTCCCTTTCAGAATTGAAATATCACGAGGCCCGTTATGATCTGCCATGTCAACTAGCGTCAACAGAGTTTTAGTCAAGTCGAAAGCAAAGTCCCCAAAAGCGACAACCAAATCAGAAGTAGAAATGGGTCTGCTTGATACAACATAGGCGGTTCCCACTTTTCAAATGACTTATCCTCAATGGGATCCTCAGAAGCCTTACCAACGATGGCCTTACCAGTCTCTCTTCTTCTCTTTTTTGCCCTATTAGCAATCGAAGTAACAGGATCAGTAGTAGCACCAGAATGACCAAAGGCTCCTATCTCAAGCTTCATATCCATAAGACTCTTCAACTTGGCCTTGGCCGAAGAAATCCCCAAAGCCGAAAAGGAACCAAAGGCTTCCGCTTCAAGGTCCACCAACACCCTTCTTTTGGCCATGTATCCTCCCCTTGTGAAGCTGGGGGCAGGAGAAAGGGTCCTCTCAACAGACAAGCTTTGACCACGGGAAGCAGCCAGCCTAGCCTTTTTCTGGATTGTGGTACGTAGGTTGCCTGATAATCCAACAGCTCGGGAGCGGATCTCTTCTTATACCTAAAAATGGCCTTAATCGCCTCTATATTCTCACGGTTCGATCTGCGTTGATAACTAGGGAAGCCTCTGCAAAAGAAAGGAGAACAGCATTTGCACAATGTTCAAACAGATAAACAAAGATACAAAAATACTAGGGCATTCGATTCAAACCTGGATAGCTATCTTTTTGTGGCATCCATTTGGACTGGAACTTGGTCCCAGTTGGGAACTCCCTATTACCACCCACTTGCAGAAAATCGTCGTTGTGTTTGTCAGAATCAAGCAATCTGGTGACGATGTGACAATCGGTCGAACGTACATGAAGGTAATAGGTACTGTGATCCTTATTGTGAGAAAGAGTATAACAACCCAAGATGTCCCATATATCCAGATTCAGGCCTAATCGTCTATTCAAAGCACATACACCATAGATAACCCGGAACAAATTCACAGAAACCTGTATAGGGATAAGTTGGACCTGATGTAGGAAATGGCAGACTAACGGCTCCAGAGGAAACCGAACACCTCCCTCAACGATAGTAGCAATAGGAAAAGCCACAGTGTGTTTTGTGCTCATACGTTTGGTGTCGACCTTTGCCAACGAGAGGGTAACATCGTTAGGAATACCATAATCCTGACGGAACAAGGCCATGGCCTCAGGGGTGTCCACCAAGGCACGGAACTTACCTATTGTCTAGACCTAACAAAAGAAGAACGAGACTCGGCTAAGCAAGGAATAAGGGAATATCACCAATCGCCATAAATAGTGGCACAAGGGCTAATAGAGGCGATATCAACGGAAAAACAATTGGAAAAAGGAGTTTTAGATGAACTTACAGAGATTCAATGAAGAAACAAGCAAAGTAATAGGGTCTTTGGAACTGGGACAAGAACGGCAGAGTTTATGACTCTTAGTAATGGCAACAAGCATCTGAGCAAAGCACCGCAAGAACCAAGGAAGAAGGATGAAAGGGTTTTGGGATTTTGAAAACTTAGAAACAGACGAAGGGGTTTGAAGCGACGGCCCTAGGGTATTTATTACCCCCGAACAACGCAATGGTATGAAATCACGTCATTCTGTATGGAATCAGCGCACTTTCTCCGCACACCAATGCCACATCGCTACATGTCCCAACGAAAAAATGCATGCAGAAGCGTATGAGAAAGGATTGAACCACCACCAAAGCTGAGCTGTAGTAGATTAGAAGCGACGCAATGGTTGAGGTATAGATTAGTAGCTCCCCCCAAAGGTAACCTTAGCACGAGCTAGGGGGCAAATGAAGGGACTAAATATGAAATGGGTCGGATCCAAGCCTTGGGCCAGCCTAATCCACTTAAACCCAAATCCAAGTGGGTCAAATGAACATGTGGGCAAGCCAATTAAGCCCAACTCCATGATCAATTGTCTACCTAAGTCCTCAAGCACTTGGGCCCAACTTGCAGTGGAAAGGTCAGTCTAGCCACGATACTGGGCTGGGCTGAGCTGCAGGGCTTATTATATGGACCGAACTGATGGGCCGAACCCATCGCCAGAACTAAAGCGGGCTGAACGCATACAAATGATATCTGAATGGGCCAACCTATCTCTGCAAACGGTCTTGTAAAAGGCCGAGCTGAAGCACAATGGTACCGAGCTGAGGGAACCTCTCAGAGAAACATGGAAGCTATGAATGCATGCACATGGAGGATGCCACCTTAGCTGGTCCCCTATCCCTAGAATCACAGGAGCAGTTAACAAAGAGAATGTGATCTGTTATAAGCATGGTTGCAATGAGTATATACATTCATTATCAACCACCAGGTAGTCCCCTATCTTGAGCAATGCTAGAGGAGACTTGGTAGCACCAAAGCTTCATGAAACCATCTTGGACAACAAGTAAAGTGTTCTATATAAACTCCACTTTCACATTGAAGGTAACCAAGTTAAGCTAAACTATACACACTTAAACATAACTCTCTACACATAGAGAGTACTTTCCATCTTCTCCGATCACTCATTCCCACGCCGGAGGGGTCTTCCGGCCAACCCCAGCCGGGCAGCCTTGATAGTGTTCTGTGTTGCAGGTCCTCAATTCCTGGACAGTCCATTCAGTTGTGGAGCTTCGATTCATTTTCATCTAGTGCGGTATTTGGTACGCACAGGGCGGGTTTGGGTCGTGAGAAGAATCCTACCTCTTTTTGGGCACAAATGTTTAAAGGGTTGTATTTCCCTAGAACAAATTTTTTGCTAACAAATCGGAGGACAAGAGCTTCTTGGTCTTGGTCAAGTTTACTAAAAGGGCGAGACCTTATTCAGAAAGGGCTGAGATGGCAAATTCAAAATGGTAAAGTTGCTCTGTTTTGGGCAGATCGATAAATACCTTCAGTAAAAGATTTCAAAGTAGTTGTTGCTAAATTTGTTGATTGTCAAGTTATCCATGTCTCAAACATTATTGGCCCCATTCATAAACAATGGAAGGTAGAGTCTGTTAAGCATCTCCTCTCTAAAGAGGACCTTCTTGCCATACTGACCATCCCAATATCGTTGGAGGAGAGAGAAGATAGACTAGTGTGGCATCCTAATTCTTCGGGTTCTTACACAGTGAAATCTGGTTACAATCTAGCCAGATCCTCACTTGAATCTTTGAGCTCATGTCTTCCATCTACTTCATATATATATATCCTTCCGAGTTTTGGAAAAATCTGTGGACGCTTGAAATAGCTCCTAAAGTACAACATTTTTGGTGGAGAGTTTGCAAGAATCTGTTGGCAACAAAAGGAAATCTAGCTAAAAGGAAGTGTTCTGCCTCTAACTTGTGTCCTACTTGTTTAATAGAGGTTGAAACAGTGGAGCACATGTTGTTCGATTGCTCATGGACAAAGGCTGTGTGGTTTGGTTGCAGCTTGAGCCTTCAAATTTACCAAGGATCTGTCACAAATGTAGCACAGTGGTGTGCTAGATGGTTAACTTCAGGGGCAAGTGCTAGGTTTGGGAAAAAAGCTTTAAGCAAAATAGCACTTGCTGGATGGTTCATTTGGAAAGCGAGGAATGATTTGGTTTTTAACCATGTACCAGTTAACCCTCCAGACAGTATTCATAAAACATCTTTTGCTCGGAATGAATATAATTCCCAACTCTTTGATGATTCTATTTTGATATCTGCTGGCCCATCCAACACAGATGGGGAAGTCTCAGGTTGGAAGCAACTTTGGTGGGAGATTTCAAAGCCAATTGTGACGCATCACTTTCCATGATTTCAGCTAGAGCCTGGTATGCAGCTATTTTGCGAGATTCTGCAGGTCACCTCATTGATGGCATCACTTGTTCTTCTTTCTCTACATCAGTATCTCAAGCGGAAGCATATGCAGTGCGGTTGGCTTGTCAGCTAGCCCAAGCACACAGCCTAGATGTAGTACAAATTGAAAGTGATAACCAAATGATCATCAAACTCTATGTTTCGGAAAAAGTTCCCCCTTGGGACAGTTTGGCTATTTTAGCAGATGTCCGTTGGATGGCACAAAATAGGAGATGGGATTTTGTCTGGACAAGGAGAGCAAACAACAAAGTAGCTCACTGGGTAGCTACTACTCATGCTCAGCAAATTCTTCCTACAAGCTAGGTTGGTAATCCTCCTCATGCTTTAGCTGTTTAACTGTCTATGGATGTATATGAGGCTTTTGACTGATTTTAATATATCATGAGTTAAAAAAAAAAACAAATTGTAGATGTCAACCTTATTTTTAGTCCTGCCACAAATTTCTAGTTCAATTTTTTTTTTTTTTTTAATTCCTCAAGTGAGATTTGCAATCCAATCTTGTTTGTTTATAATAAATTCAAGTAAGACTAAGCCCAAATTACCCACAAATTCCATCTTTAAAAAAAAAAAAAAACTAGATTGGTTATATAATTTGTTAAAATTAAACTCTAAAATTATTATTAAGATCAAAACAAAATTATTTTTATGATGAAAGAGAGATGAGAATCGAGGTACCAATGCACTATTCCAATAATCTTTGCCATTTATGAGAGAGAAAATAAAATGTTAGAATTTTGTTTTGTATTACTTGGGTTGGGTATATAGTATTTAGTGATATGATCTAACGATCTAGATAATTTTAAAGTATCACGTGACTGCATTACAAGAATACTTAATAATCACTCGTTAATTGGGGAGTCACTAATATAGTAAAAAAGTAAAAAAACTATTATTAATAAGTCAATTATTTTCTCTATATTTTCATACATCTGTTTGTACAAAGTTAAAAAGGCAATTCAAAATAATTATTTTCCCAATAAATGAGATGTAGAAAAAACAAATATAAAATTATGATCCAAGACTCAAGCCGTAGTTCAAAAAAATAAAATAAAAAATAAAAAATCAAGCAATGTTTGGTTTGTTTTTCAAAAAAGAAAAAATAATAATAAATTAAATTTAAAAAAAATGAAAAATAATTTGATAAAACAAATATCATTTTTTTTTTTTTGAAAAATTATGCAAAATATAAAATTATATAAAAATAATAAATATTTTTATTTTTTATGTCTTTTACTAAATTATTTATACTTTTAAAAAAAAAATCTGAAAATTAAACGAAACATGCCTTAATTTTATTTATTTATTTTTAACTAGAGCACAAACATAGTTGCACTTACATGATTTTGCAATTAGTTTTTCTAATTCACACTGAATTACAATTTATGTAAAGATTTCATTTGTCCCTTAAACTATCACACTCATGAACTTTAGAGTTAAACAATAATTTTAAAGATTAATTTACTTTGACCTAACTTATTAACAACCTTATAATTGTTTTAATGAAATACCATATGAACCTAGCCCAGTCCAAACATTAAATGGGCTTAAAAATTTATCCTAGCCCTATTTTGGGGGCCCAATACCCAGGCCCCAGCCCTATGATGAATAAATTTAGAATCAAATTGAACTAGAGGAGGGATACATCAGAGACTAGATTGGATTCAAAATGAGTTTTTTGGGCCGTAGAGAGATGGTTCGAAATCACACAAATCACATCAACCCCCAAACAACCAACCTTATTAAAACAAAAATAAATAAATAAAATTGTTTCATATAAACAAATATTTATGAAGAAAATTATTAGTGAGATGCCAGAGATGATGTTGCTGAAGGTGGTTACCTGCGGAGCAGCCAGAGGATTGTTTGAGTTCACCATCGTTGGAGATTTCTAGTGAGAGTGACTGGATTTGATGGATAGAGGAAAAAGGAAATAAAAAAATGTTTTGAAAACAATCAAAAAAACATTATTTTATTTTTTTTAATGGCAAAAGTAATAGAAGTTTTGAACGTATCTTTCCTCTTTTCAAGACAAAAATGAATGAACTAGTAGGTATATAACAAGCACAACATTGTATATTAATAAGCTGACAAATAAAATTATGAGAGTGCAAAGTATGCTATATAATAAACTTTATTCATATCACTTGAATTTGTACATATCAACCAAAAACACATAGCCAAACACTACAGGAAATTACACTTTTGGAGACATGGCTTGTTTGGTTTGTATTTGAGAAACATGTTTTGAGATAAAAAGTACGAAAATTTGTTTGGTTTGGTTTTTTTTCAAAAGATGTTTTGAAAATTTATTTTGAGAGAGAGTTTTGGAAAAAGTGATTGATTTGATGTGTATGAGAGAGAGATTTGTTTGGAAAACTTGTAAACCAAACAAGTTTTGAAAAAAAATTTTGAAAAAATTTGTTTGATTTGATTACTTTTAAAAACTTATTTGTAGAGAATTTTTCTCAAAATTTTTTGAGAAACACAAACCAAACAAAGCCTTTTTTTTTTAATTGCAAAAGTAATAGAAGTTTTGAACGTATCTTTCCTCTTTTCAAGACAAAAATGAATGAACTATTAGGTATATAACAAGCACAACATTATATATTAATAAGCTGACAAATAAAATTATGAGAGTGCAAAGTATGTTATATACAAAAATAAAATAAAAAGAGGCTAAGATATAAATATGAATGAACCAGTAGTATATAACAAGCTGTAGAATCACATACCTCCCTATACGAGTGTGGATGTGTTATATAATAAACTTTATTCATATCACTTGAATTTGTACATATAAACCAAAAACACATAGCCAAACACTACAGGAAATTACACTTTTGTAGATCAAATTTGGCGACTAAAAAAAATTTAGTCACCAAAAGTTGTGGAATTTGTGACCAAACATTATATTAGTTGGCAAAAGTATAAGATTTAGGTACTAATTTTTTTTAGTCGGGGTATATTGGTTATTGGCGACTAAAAAAATATGTAGTCGTTAAGAATGTCACAATTGGTGACGAAAACAATTTTTAGTCACTAAATATGCCACAATTGGCAACAAAACAAAAATTTTAGTCATTGTATAGTTACTTTTGGCTACTAAAATTATTTAGTGGCTGAATGAAAAATAAAAATTTACTTTTAATCTTTGACGACCGAAGGTTTGGTAGCCAAAAATTTATTTTCAGCGACCAACTAATATTTTAGTCGTTGTATAATTAGTTTTGACTACTAAAATTATTTAGTCGTCAAATGAAAAAAAAAAAAAAAATTTATCTTTGGTGACCAATAGTTTGGCCGCCAAAAATGTATTTTCAGCGACTTAAAAATATTTTAGTAGCTGTATAGTTAGTTTTGGTTTCTAAAATTATTTAGTCATCGAATGAAAAACAAAAAATTTATTTTTATCTTTGGCGAGCAAAATTTTGGTCGCCAAAACGTCAACTAAAAAAATTTTAGTCACTGTATAGTTAGCGTTTGGCTACTAAAATTATTTAGTCGCCAAATGAAAAACAAAAAAATTATTTTTATCTTTGGCGAGCAAAATTTTGGTCGCCAAAACGTCAACTAAAAAAATTTTAGTCACTGTATAGTTAGTTTTTGGCTACTAAAATTATTTAGTCGCCAAATGAAAAACAAAAAATTAAATTTTATCTTCGGTGACCAAACATTTATTTTTAGTGACAAACAATTTTTAGTCGCCAAAGAACTAAAATATTTGGGGGACACATTTCAAATTTTAAATGTATTTATAAAATTAATTAGCGACTAAAATGTTTAGTTGCGAATTGGAGGGATTTACATAATTTGTTTCCAAACCCTACCCTAAACAAACCAGTGCCTCTCTCTCTCTTCAGCGAATCTGTTCCTCTCTCTCTCTGTCTCCGTCTCCGCTGCTCCTCTCCCCTCCCCTCCCTCTCTCACTGTTGCTCCACCAGCCACAGAAAAGCTCTCCTCAGCCAAATAACTACCATAATTTAACTAAATATCTTTACTCGCCAAAAATACATAGCTTAGCTACTAAAAAAAAATCTAGTCGCCAAAGATAGCCACTTTAGCTACGAAAGAAAAATGGGTTGGCAATCATCAGCTACCATCTATAGTTTAGTCAGTATTTCTCTTACTTTTGCCAACTAATTGAGTTTTGGTCGTTCAAAACACGATTTTGGACGACTAACTTTTTTTTGGTCCCCAAATATACAATCTTTAGCTACTAAGAATAATTTAGTCAGTATTTTTATTTCACTTTTGGTGACTAATTGAATTTTAGTTGCTGAAACTAGGATTTTGGGCGTCTAAAATTAAATTTAGTCGCTAAAATTATTAATTTATAGCTACTAAAAGTAATTTAGTTGGCATTTCTCTTACTTTTAGCTACTAAATTTTAGACAGCAATTGTAATTTAATTTTTGGAGGTAAGATTTTGAAAATTGGAGGGATTCCTAAATGAATTAGTGACTAAATTTTGAGGTGGTCGGGAATGGAAGCATAATCCATTCATTAAATAAACCCACGATTCTGTTTTATCTTCTCTCTCACGCCTTACTCTTCTGTGTCTTCTCTCTCACGTCTCACGCCTCTACCTTCCTCTCTGTTACTGTAGCACCATATCAGTTAGACGAGCACGCCGCAAGGGTTACACAAGCACCACCGTTGCTTTGTCTCGGGTATTTATGTCCTCTATTTCGCCCCCCCTCTGTGTGTGTGTGTGTATGTGTGTGTGTGTGTCGCTGTCTCCATATCTATGTCTTCTTCCATTCGCATACACCTTCACGCCCAATCCCAAATCGACTCAGGCCCAAATCGATTTAATGCCATACAAAAATTATCCCTTCTCATAAAGATTTATATGTGTATGATATACATTTTGAAATTGTGCTCTCTAATGTTTGTGTTTTGAAGTTACATTTGTATGGCAGTCCACTTCATTTCTCTGTCTGTTACATTTGAGGGGGGTTCTGAAGTTTATTTTGTTTAGGCAGTGTTCTCTTGTCATAAAAAAGTGTTTTTTTGCGTAATTATGGTTTGGAAAGTTAGTATCATAAATAAATAGATAGGTATTGATGCTTTGGTTAACTAGTTATACATAAATTAAAGGATAGTTTCATAAGTTTATAAGTTTATAAGTTTATGGGATTTTTCTTAATGTTCTTGTTCTGCTTTGTTAGATTTCTATGGCTAAATCATCATTTCTCTATTATTATTTTAACTTATTATGTATTGGTTTACTCTTTTGTTTATTAAATTGATTTTTATGGCATGTTAATTTCCAATTATATTTGGTTATTATGAGTCTCTTGTTTTGGCTTTCAGATTTCTGGTTACTTGTTTTGATGTGATTTTATAGGGTGTTAATATTTTATGGGTCCCTTCCTTTCCCTTCCATTCCCTTCTATTTTTTTTAATTTTTTTTTTTATCAATTTTCTCAACTAATATCGAACTCTATAGAGGGAAGTTTTATGTTTAAGGTGAAAGAAGATGTTTTTCTAGAAAATTTTGATATTATGTTATGCTCTGCTGATTTTGTTTATGTGCTAATTTGACTTGTTTAGTTTTTGGCCTCATTGTGAGGACCATAGGATGGAACCGCCCATCTTTAGATGAAAAAGACTCATTATGAAATCTGGTGGCACACTGATGAAGTTAATTGCTGATGCATGGCTTAATCAATAAACTGTGGAATGAAACAAAAACAACATAGGAATCTCTGAGAAATGACTTAATTGTTTGAATGAAGTAAAGTAACAAAATATTTTGGAAAGATGGAAGAATTCATATACTTGATTATCATTATGGCATGCATTTGTTTTGTTCATATTATTCCTGCCCATATCCAAACACGATATGCTATTTACAAATACGATATGCTATAAAATAGAGAAACAAATACGATATGCTATTTACAATTTCATATTCCTAAAGTTTTAAGCTTTTGCCCGTGTTTATCAAAGGTGCTTTTTGTCAATATTGAGACTTAAAATTGACTTCTTTTTTTTTTTAAAAAAAAGACCCCAAATGAACCTCTTGGGGGATAATTGCCTTGGAACACAACCAGATCTTTGTGCAGTGGCTATGAAAAGTTGGTGTACACAATTATGTGATTTCAATTTCGGGGATGCTAAAATAGGTCAAAGTATTCAATTTTAGTCCACTATGTGTACCATGAACTGGCACAAGACAGACTGAAAAGCAAAGGGAAGGGATGTTCCCTATCCTTTCTAACCTCCTAATGCACACAGTCATGTAGTCATTTAGAGTTTATTTAAGATGTAGTTTGGGTTTATGAAATTTTTCAACATAGTTTTTAAATAAGTCACTGATTCCCTTCTATTGGTTGATCATAAATTCAATTCTAGTTCTAATTTTCTGTAATGGATTTGTTATATCTATATATTGTATTTCAACCATAGTTCTATGTCAAAACTATGGTGCCTGAATTTCTCTATTACATGAGTAGACACAATGTCCACAAGTTATTGTAATTTACCATGCGATATTGATAAAGTTGGTGTCTTGATGGTGGCAAAGGGAGGGCTTTGATTTATATGTAGTCTACAAGTCTGTATAATGCATTATGTACTTATTTAGATTAGTTTAATAAATCAAATTATTGGGGATTTTCACTGAAAGTAGTCATCTTTTAGGTCTCATCAATAAATCAACCATGATTAGGTGCAAACTTGTAAACTGGAGTGTGTTTAGGACTTGAATATGAGATCATCTCTTCACTTTTTCAAAACAAAATGAGTTAACATGTGTTGAACCATTTCTGCTAATCCATGATAAAGCAATTTTATTATCCAAATGAAGGAGAAAAAATATCTTCCATCATAGTAATTTCTAGTTAAGGACACTGCATGTGTGCCAAGAAAGAAGTTTAATCGTTTCAAACAGTAATAAAGAGTTTCAAATAAAATTATGAATTTAACTAATTTAGATGCAAACCAACAAGCATAAGGTGTTCCATTAAAATGAAATGACATGATTTGTTTTTAAAGGATGATTAATACTCCATGGAATTTCTCACTTTCGTAAATGATTTTAGGCACTTTTAACTTAGATTTAGATTTAGGGCTCCTGCAAACCCTAAATGGATTTGTTCTGTGCTTAGTTTCTGTAGTATGCATAATATTGGATTTAGTTCCATTTCTTTGCTGTATCATGTTTCTAATGTTTGATTGTGGCAAATAAAATTTACTTTGGGACTATCAATTTTTTGTTGAATGTATTAAGGCTTCTATATATAATTTATGACGAAATTGGACACTTTATGAGCTGTCAAGGAATTGCCTTTTGTATTTGCTTAGAGTTCTTATGTGTCGGTTGATTTGTGTTTGTTGCTCAGCTATTAAATATTCTGGATCATTGTACATTGCCTCTAGTTGCTGTCCACAGCGATGCATGGTTACTTGCCATGGCCTTCTATTTTGCTGCTAGATTTGGTTTTGATAAAGTGGACAGGTGTTCTTTCTTCCCTCTATTATCCTGTGGTGCATTTGGAATTATAAGTTTTTAGTCTGCTAGAATATTCAAATGTGCTGTGATCCATCATATCAGTATATGAAAAAGTAAGCCTAAATGAAAAGGCATGTGAGTAGAAGCACATGTGACTGAGTTTTTGAACAACCATACTAAATGCAAAACCAAGTCAAGAAATACTATTTATATACATTGTATTTGAGTAGAAGCACTTACTCGTTAGCCAAGTTAAACCTGTTTATCTTGCCATTATTCCATCTTCTTAATGTTTTCTCAGTAAGGTTGAGCCACTTGCTTATTATCAAACCAATGCTTATTTAGCATTCATGCACAACAAAAAATTGGTTTGGTCCACATTAGTTTTAGCTGGAGCAATCTTAAACCAAGTGCACTGCTGAAGTGTCTATTAGATGCTAAATGAGAGGAGACCTACAACATTTGGTGCTTCTACCATTTCCACTTCAAAGCTTCTAACATCAATTACACCATCATATGCATCTCCACTCCATCTATAACTTTTTGGATGTTTATTTGGGAGATTTTCCACTGCTGGCACCAAATGGAAACTTCATTTGCTTGTGTTCTTCAGCCACATGTAATGGAAAACTAGGCACAATTTGGTTGACTAGTTCATCTGAAAAAGAAAAAAATTAGATATGCTCTGGCCATTAGTGTCTTAGTGCCTTGTAATGAATTAAGTTGCTCATCCCTCTATGCTCTTCAGCCTTGATGGTTCAAGCATGTCGGAGATATCTGAGGTTCACATGTTGACATATAGCTCTACTTTGTTTGGTTTAGTGCAAGACATTAAATTTGTATGTAATTTAATTGCTTGTTTGGTTTTCACCTTTGCGTTACTAAAGCTACTGAGTAGGCTGTTTATGCACCTCATGTTCTGTTATATACTTGTTCAGTGAATTAATCTTGAATAAGTTCTATTCCTTTTGTCGTGATTTTTTTTTCTTTCTAATATTTCTAATATGCTTGTCGAATCAATGAATTGTGCTTTAGCTAATTCAATGACACTGATATTTATCTGATCAATAAATCAACCTTTTAGTCTTTCTAGCTACAAGACTTCCTCTGCCATCCCTTACTATTCTAGCAGAAAACCCAAACTTTCCATGGGTGTGTTTGGATTTTGGATTTGGATGGGAGATTTGTGGAGAGAAAAGAAAATAGGAGGGAAATGTGAATGAAATGTAAGTTAAATTTCTTTCACATTTCACTTCATTTTTCTTTTCTCTCCACGAATCAGTTGTACGAGATAGAGACAAGGGAATTCTAATGATCTGAGATGCAATGGCAGCTTCAAGCATAGAGTGTATTGCATTTTTTTTCTTTGCCTTGAGGGGGTTAGATGTATGGAAGTTCATAACAGTAGATAGTATATATATATTTATTGAAATTGTATAATTTGCATTGTATCTATCTTTTTACAATGAATGAGCCGCTGTTTGTGATCTGTGTTACTGATTTGTCTTAATTTATGTATGTACCTTTCAGCTTTGCTTTAGTAATTGCTTTGAGGGTTGGACTACTGCTAGCTTCATCACTAGTTATTTTATTTTATTTTTATTTTATGGCCTTTAAGTTTTTTATGTTTTTGGTGTTTTTGTTAGTTGGGTTCTTGCAAAATTAACAACTGGATATTAATTTTGTTTAATCCTTTATTATGTATGGAATTATATTTTTGAGATTGGATTATATTTGGTTTGTATGAAATTTTTATTGGAAATATTAATTTGATGTTAAATATGATTTTTTTTTATGGTTGAAAGTAAAATGTGTGCATGTTGTGGAATGGTTAGGAATGGTTGCTAACTGTATCAGTATGTGGATAATTTTATTTATATACATGGTACAAATTGTATTAATAATGGAATAAATATAGGTGGTTGAGAAATTAATTATAAAAAAAATTACAAAATTTTTGGCGACTAAATATTTTGATAGCCAAAAATGCAAGCAAAGGTTTTTCATGACTAAATATTTAGTAGTAAAAAGAAACAAAAGACTTTTGGCGACCAAATAGTTAGTAGCTAAAAAAAATCAAGATGAGGGAAGATACTTTTGCCGACTAAAGATTTTAGCGACGAAAGAACATGGCATCCGTTGGCAACTAAAATGTTTGGTCGTAAATCACC
Source organism: Camellia sinensis (assembly GCF_004153795.1). NCBI lineage: Eukaryota > Viridiplantae > Streptophyta > Magnoliopsida > Ericales > Theaceae > Camellia > Camellia sinensis. The sequence goes on along the minus strand of NW_021024502.1, from coordinate 1,241,973 downwards.
ATGAAATGAAAATATCTTCACTTTTGGTGACTAAAATGTTTTGTCGTGAAAACTAACAATGACTAAATATTTTGGTCGCTAAATGTATTATCATTAGTGACAAATGTTTTAGCGACTAAACATTTTAGTTGCTGAAAGAGAATTTCATTTTGATTTAATTACTTTTGACGACTAAATATTTGGTCACCAAAATGTTATGTTTGGCGACTAAGTTCATTTTAGTAGCCAAAGATAAGATTATTAGCGGTTAAAATGTTTTCGTGACTAAATATTTAGTCGTTGAAAGAGAATTTCATTTTGATTTAATTACTTTTGAGGCTAAATATTTGGTTGCCAAAACGTTATGTTTGGTGACTAAGTAATTTTTAGTAGCCAAAGATAAGATAATTAGTGACCAACGTAAATTTAGTTGCCATTGACTATTGCCAACAAGGCTTTGGCGACCAACAGGGCAATGAATAACTTTAGTCGCCATTGACTTTCGCCGACTAAAAAACAATCATGGTTACTCATTCACCCGACCAACCAAAGTCGAATAACATGCATCTTGGCGTCTATATATCCTTTTTACTAGACTAGTGAAAATTGCTTCAAATCTCTAATTAGGCCACACACCGACACACTTTTTTCAATCATGTTATTCAAGTTGCATATTGGTATTTATTAAGGTAAATCACATTTTTTATGTTTCAAATGTTTTTTGGTTCTTTATTTGTGTTTCAATGTCTTTTTAGTGGTCATGGTCAAACACAGACTCAAGATGGGCAAATACACTTTGGTTTAAGTTTCAAATCATAATTTCACCCTTATATTTGAATGTCATGTTTGATTTAAGTTTTCAAAAAATGTTTCCAAGGTCGCATTTGAATATACATTCCAATGCATGTTTGGCAGAGTAGAGTTTTTGAATTTTGAATTTGTGGATTGGGTCTACCCGGTTGCTTGCCCCGACATTCCTGGACGTCCGACTGGTCAACCGAAACATTTTTTATTTGCAATTGCAACCTGTTATTTGAAAACAAAAAATTTAGGGTCTGTTTGTTTGGTTTAGTTTTAGAATTATAATTTGAGTATGGAGTTGTGTTTTGAGTTTTTAAATCATGATTTGAAAAGAAAAAATTTGTTTGGTTATGAGTTTTGAAAATAGTTTTGGAATGATTTGTAATTTTTTTTATTTTTTATTGATTGATATATAGAATGTGAGAGGAAAGAGGAGAGATGAGAGAAAAAAACAATGATTGCTTGATTGATTAATAAATAATAAAAAAAAGATAAGATAGGAGTTTTGAAAAGAATTTTAAGTTGTATTTTAAAAATATATTTGGTTAACATATTGCATCCAAATCATAATTTAAAAACAGATTTGGGTTTTGAAAAATAAACCAAATGTTACATTATATTTGTTTTTGATATTTTTAAATATGAAAATTATTTTTTTAGACCGTTTTTAAACAAAACAATTAAAAAAAATTCCCAACCAAATATACAATCAGAAATAATTATAAAGCACTAGCTGAATATTTTTTTTAATATTTTAAAGAAAAAATATTTTTGGATTTTTTAAAATTTTTTAAATAAAAAATTATTTTTTTCAATAATAATTTTTTTGAATTAAATTTTAAAAAGAGTTTGGTTATGAGCTTTGAATAGAATGTTGAGTTATGTGTTTGGTTATGAATTATAAGTTTTTGAATTAATTTTTGAAAACTCTTTTCAAAACTCATAATCAAACAAATTTTCTCATTTCAAAAATTCCAAATTCAATTCAAAACTCATTTAAAAACTTATAACCAAATAAATTTTTTCTTTTCAAATTATGATTCAACAACTCACAAACTCAAAATATAATTCCACTCTCAAATCATGATTTTAAAATTAAACCAAACGCTATCTAGGATTTTCAATATAGTTGATATTAACAAGTACTCTTATGCATTATTTAGGCTTGTTTTAGAAAGTTCGTTAAAAGTTAGTTTTTTTGACTTTTTTTGAAAAAATATGTAAAAAAATATAGAGAGATGATGTGATCAAAAATATGTTAAAAGCTAAAAATTGACTTTCAGACAAGTTCCCAAATGAAGCTGTAATATCGGAATTAGTATAAAAAGTATCTTAAAAACAAATAAAAAAGTGTTTTAAAATGAGTGAAAAATATTATAAAACTAACAAAAAAAAGTTTATTGAGTTCTACATTTATTTTGTCTTTTTCTTATGATAGTAAGGCAGATTATTATTAATTTTTTATGTTTTTTTTAGTGTCCCTAAGATACTTGTTAGACCCTTTCTAAAAATGCATCAAACGAGGCGCTACAAAATTTTTCAAAAAATACTTTTGGAGACAAAAATATGTAATTTGAAAATATTTTTTACAAAGGAAAAATTTATAAGTCTGATTTCTTTGCCATAATTTTTTTTTACAACAATTTTGTTGTGTACTTCAACAAATTACATAATTTAACGGTTTAAGTTAAAACTAAAATAACATTAAAACAACGTAGTTTTGCTTTAATTTGAAGCATAGGTTGTTAAATTACCACAAGAAGACTATTATAAAGAAAAATTATTCGAAATCTATAACGTGCATATAGTTATGTATGATATAGTTATGTATAATTATGTATGTTGCTGGGCTGCTGCTACTAGTTATGTGTAATATAGTTATGCATGATACAGTTGCTATGAAAGAAATAATTATAACTTTATTATCAAGTATGGCCCCCTCTAGTTATAATTTTTGCAATTGTTGCTCCTTCTATAGATCATTTATGCATCCAAAGATCACTTCCTAAATAAGACAACATGTTTCGGCTAGTACTTGCGCTTGCATATCTATTAACACACACACACACACACACACACACACACACTTGCACAAATATGCCAGTTAATGATTGACTGTTTTTCTTCTCTCATTTTTCAGAGCACTGAACAAGTACAAGGTGTCCTGAATCTTATTGACCTTATTGGTAGTTAGCGTCTCTCTGTGAGTGGATTTACCAGTGACCGGCTGAAGGAAACTCATGTATGTAATTTAGAGAGGGCAAAAAAGTTAATGGACTTTGTTTTAAACTTGTCATTGATCAATACAGACTGCTACTAGATCCTTCTTTTTATTGGTGGCTAATGGCTGTTGCTTGTTGGTCTGCTGCAGCTGCTGGTCTGCTGTTACTGGTTTGTTGCTGCTGCCGCCCTGGTGGCTGATGCTTGCTGGGCTGCGGCTACTGCAATGTTGCTATGAGGCGGCTGCTAGTAGATGTTGGTCTGCTGGATAGGTTTGTGGGTGATTTTCGTGCCGTTTTGCCTGTCTTTGTTAGTTTTGTGTTTTCATTTTGTTATCTGTTGTGTCTAATGTAGGTTCACAATTTGGACGTATTTGGGTATTTTAGTGAGTTTACCCTTTTAGGTTTTATACACTGCTTCTAAAAGCAGTATCAACAGTGTTTTTTTGCTTGCACATCAACTTTAGGTGATTTCATATCAATGTTATTAGTTTGTAATAGTGGTGCCTGAGGGATGCCTCTTGTAAATCTGTAAATCTTATAAAAATATATAAATTATTTTCAATTTTTTTGTTGGTAAATGTGTCACCAAAAGTTTATTTTTGCGCACTCATATTGTGTTGCGAGGAGTGTATTTTTTGCCAATGCCAATTTCTCGTTGCCAAAAGTAAACCTTTATCGACAAACAAATCGTCGGCAAATGGCAATATTTACCGACGTAAATGTGTTGCTAAAATTTTACTTTTGCCCACTCATATTGTGTTGCTAAAAGTGTATTTTTTGCTAATGCTAATTTGTCGTTGCCAAAAATAAAGTTTTATCGACAAACAAATCGTAGGCAAATGGCAACATTTACCGACGTAAATCTGTCGCCCAAAGTTTACTTTTGCCAACGCATATTTTGTTGCTAAAAGTATATTTTTTGTCCATACAAATTTGTGTCGTGAAAAGTGCCACACAATCATTATATTTGAATTACTTTTACCGACACAAGGTAAATTGCCGACGATGGATGAAGGCTTTTATCGACGACTATGTTCGTCGCTAAAGGCATTACTTTTACCAACGCAATGATAATTTCGTTGGCAAAAACGTTTGCCTACGCGTTGCCGACGTAACTTTGTGTGTCGGCAAAACTCTTTGCTGACAAATTTTCCCTTTTAGCAACATATTTTGTTGCATTGCGAAAAATGTAATTTCTTGTAGTGCTAAAGCTATATTTGATTTATGAATTTGGGAAGAGACTTGGAAAAAGAAACAAAAAATATGTATAAAATGTAGGTGAAATGTAATTATATTTTACACACATTTCACTCACTTTTTATCTTTCCCTTTCCAAATCCCTTCGCGAATTCATGAACCAAACATAACTTAAAAATGGAATACATTATAAAAAATGTTATGTCATTTTGTAGTATTAGTTACCAATAAGTGAATCTACGGTGTGGGCACTTAAAATGAAAATTATAAATCATTATAATTATGTCATGAACATTACAGTTATATTGGGGCTATTGAGAAGTGAAATTTAGTATTTTTTTAGTTAAAATTCACAAAAAATAAAATAGATTAAAATAGCCAATAAGACAATATGTTACATCAAATCCATAATCATTTCACTTTTTCTCTTACAAATATCACATCCAACTAAAAAAAATCCAATCATCTTCTCAAACACAAGATTTTAACCTATTAAAATAACCTATTAAAATAACAACTTCCTAAACACCCACATTGTTAATGTAAAATGTTAAAAATCACTGACTCTAAGAAATGTTTTTGGGTGAATAACTCTAAGAAATGTTGCTACCATAATTTTAGTGAGAAAAGTGGCTTATACTGTTCAAGTAATGGGCTCACCTATCAAACTATCTCATGTGAGACATTTGGTCATTTGTTTGGAAGAAAATTTGATATCCTTAGCATTACCCGTGAATAAATAAATAAAAAGAATAAAATTAAGGAAAACTACATACAAGTGGGAGAATGAATTTTTTTTTATCAACCTATGGAGGAGTGCAAGTGACATTTACACCCCACCACATAGACACACTTACACCCAAGGGTGGAGGGAAGGAAGGACGAGGGGGGTCACGTGCCCCCCCTCAGTTTTGAGAATTTTTTTTTTTTTTTTGGCCATATGCAAAATGTATATTTATTTTTTTCTTAACATGTTTTTTTGCACCTACATTAATTTTCAATCACTTTAACTTTACTAAAAATAATGTTAATTTAATTATATTAAAAATATGAAACTAATTAACGTTTAGTTTTATTTTAAAATCATGATTCTAATAAAAGAAAATTTCAAAATTTCTTTTAAAACTCATAACTAAATACTCAATTCAAAATTATTTTCAAAACTCATAGCAAAACTCTTTCAAAACTCTATTTAAAAAAAATTTTAAAAATATTTTTTTATTATGTTCTTTAAATTTTTTTTATTTTTTATTTTTTGAAAATATTTTTTTCAGA
>NW_021024502.1:1186278-1224714 GCF_004153795.1 Camellia sinensis | reverse complement strand
TGGCGTAATCAATTTCGGGTTCTGTGGCCGATAAGGCCCTCAATTAATTTTCCAAAGCAGACTACTCAAACAGATATTCCTACGATGAACAGATAAAATTTCAAACCACATATTTTCACATAGTAGAACACCAAATCATATCAAAATACATAATCACATTATGTTCCCGGATCTGTTCCCTAGTGGCCAGAGTCACCACACACAGTGGAATAATTTCCCTGGACTAAATACACACATGGTCCCAATAATCAATACACATCAGTTTCGCAAAACATGGTAGTTCATCATTATAAACATGAGACCAAAACAAATAGTTTACAGTATGCCAAGTTCACACATGTTTCAGAAATAATTTGATTCAATTGATAATATAATAATTTATCAAAACAGTTTAATCATGAAACAACAATTTAATTTTTCCAATAGTTCAGGGTAGGGGAACATTTATAAAAATATGTAGCATGAAGCTACTCACCTGAAATCGAAATAAAATAATTCTCGAATAGAGTGTAAAAGTCCAACTAATGCCCTGAACCAAGTATAACAACTACACGTCACAACTAATTTAAAAATACTAAAAAAAATAGGGACTAAGTAACATCAACTAAAGCGCACTAACACGGCTCAACCCAACTCACCGTTACTCTTAAATATTACCTAAGTTCATATTCTCCAAGGTCTAAAATCACCCAAGATATGGGTTCCGGTCGAAACTTAACTAAAAATAACTTTAAATTAAAACAGAGTTTTAAACAAGTTTTTCCAATCTATTCGCTAACTTTGAAAATTACAAAACCCACTCCATGCTATTCGAAAAATTTCAAGAACCTCCAGATATGATCTAATATATCCTAAGTTTCAAACCCAATTGGTTTCACTTGATTTGCTTATCAAAATAATTTTCTACAATTTATTATATCCAAACAGGTTGTTTTCTGCAGCACTTTAAAGAAATTGATGGTTCTCTTACTATACACGAGCAATCAATGCAAGGCCGAAAACATACTAAACTAGTCTCGTAACCGGTTCTAATGATACTAATTTGATAATTTTTGGATTTATACCCAAAAAGAACAATAATCCCGAATTTACTGTTTCAGACTGGTTTCCTGGACAGATTTGGATACCTCAATTTATATGGATTTCGACTCCCAAAAATTATGAAAAAATTTAGATATGCAATTCAATGTGTAATTGATCTACTGTAAAAATTTCAGATTAAAATTCATCCACTCGTAACCGGTTCTAATGACACTAATTTGATAATTTTTGGATTTATACCCAAAGAGAACAACACTCCCGAATTTACTATTTCGGACTGGTTTCCTGGACAGATTTGAATACCTCAATTTATATGGATTTTGACTCCCAAAAATTATGAAAAAAATCAGATATGCAATTCAATATGTATTTGATCTACTGTAGAAATTTCAGATTAAAATTCATCGGTTTGATATGGTTTCTTGATTTTTAAAGTTTGCGATTTTGTGCAGAATTTTTGAACTAAGAATTACACCCATTCTTTACACATTTCTTTATACATGAATTTAACTCCTCAAATTTCTTAACAGTATATATATATATATACAAAATACATAAACCTACAACTTCTCCATCAATGATCTAAATAATAATAGAGTAAGAATAAAGAACAAAAACAAAGAAAAAAAAAAAGAAGAAAGATACCTACCACACCCAAAAATTACTCCTTGATTGCAACCCCCTTTTTTCTTCTTCTTTTCTCTCAAACTTCTTCCTCCCCGTGGCTATTGTGGCTGCTGCTATAGAATGTATTAGGAACCTAGGGTTTTTCTTTTCTTTTCTTTGTTATACATAACATAAATGACTCTAGACAAAAAATGTCCTTTGTTTTATTTTATTTTATTTTATCTCTCCATTAATTTAAATAAAATACAACTACTATTAGATCAAAATATGCTTACTAATTTGACACTAAATTTTATTTTATTTATTTATTTATTTTTTTTAAGTAATAAATCTTGCCTTTAAATTGAAGACTTTCACCATAAATTTATTTTAGGCTTTAAAATTAATTAAAAGATCCTCCAATAATATTTAATTTGCATTTAAGAAAAGGAGGAAGTAGAGATGTGAGAAAATGTACAAAGTTGTTTTTTGGCAGTTCAAAATGCTGCCTTTTACTTTTGTTTTTTTTTATGTACTTTTATTCACATACTTGTGAACTTCACCACTGGTCTTCTACTTCAAATTGTGAAGTACCATTGGCACCCATGATCTCAGGACAGCATAAATTACTGTGAACCTTGGTTTGTCATGCTTCTCTACTTGTTTTGAGGTGATCAAATACATAAAAGAGTGTTCCATTTCAATTCTTTTTCCAATAAAATTTGGGTGCATCCGTCTAATTGTTGTCCACTTGAATCTTCATACAATCCAAAATGACACAATGATATTAAATTTCCTGAATTTTACCCTACCCATATTTTTTATCATTTTGTGTCTTGTTGGAGTATTGAAGTATTTGTGTCATTTAGGACCAAATTGATACAAATTTAAAAATTAAAGAACTAATGACATATATAGCATTCTTTTCCATTCAACAACTGCATAGAAGGTTTTTTAATATTTTTTTAACCTCTTATTTTGAACAAGTAAATTGTATGTTAGAAAAGACTTTACAAGTTCACAGAATGCTATAAATGGGTTAGCACATATTCTGGTTATGTGCAAAGAACAACACATTTGTCAGCCTCACAAGTAAATTGTAAATCAGAAAAGACTTGTATAGGTTCTCTCCTCTGTCTTTAGTTTCCTCCTCACAAGTTAGATTTAATATTTCCTTTTTTTTGTTTGTTTGTTTTTTCCAGTGGATTCATGTTGTGCTTCTTTGCCTCACTTTCCTTCAGAAGGGGTTGGTATGTTAAGATTAATTGTTTGGGCAGTTGAAAGGCAGTAAGGATATTCATTTTGATTTAGCTCCACAGATGTATGACATCTACTTCCTAGCTAAGTTATTTTAGCTTTGCATTGTAGCTTTACTATGGCAAACAAGAGCTTTTTCTCTCAAGCTAAGCTCCATCTGGTTTTGCAGCTTCATCTAGAATTCAATCAGCTAGCTCCTCTTTTTCTGAGATGTTCAGTCTTTTTGCTATTCTACTAGTTGTAGCCTTCGTAGCTCTTGTGTTTTTCAAGTTTTTGTTCTAAGCTCTATTTTCCTATTTTGTTTGTAATGTTTAATCTAGTATGGTCAGGTTAAACTCTTGTATTTTGTCTCTTTTATTAATGAAGTTCTTGAAATGGAATGGACTAATTGTGACATTCTTATGGTTCATTAACCATGGTAGTTATCACAACAATATTGTCAAAAAGGGTTCTCACTAGGAAATTAGAAAATTTGAAAAATTTTATTTATAACACCATTCATGCATCTCATACCTACATGGAATACTGTAATTCTTTTTACCACATGAAATTCTGATTTATTCCAATAATTTGGAATCCCATTGATATGGAGATGAGAGATCAACAATTGAAAGCACAAAAACATTGCCTCAGAACCAGGGGTGCAGTGAAATCATCGCACTGCCCTTCTCCATTGAACTGGTTTTTGCAGTCATCCTGCAACGGTCTTCACCCTTGCAGTTCCAAGTTTTGTGACATTCTCTTGCTTTCACCATGATCACCATCTTTTCATCTGTATAGATTTACAAATGTGAGAGATGAATGGAAAGTTACATATAAAACTGAGAACACAAATAAAGTGTGTTGAGTGAATTGTCTAGTAGTGGTGTAGGTCTGTGTATTCAACGTAGACTCTAAGATACTAGTGTGGTGTGAATGTTGGTAAAGTTGGTGTTTGCTTGTGTATGACAACTTGGAAAGCTGTAAGCCCGTAGGGCATTTGCTTTTGTTGTTAACATGTAATACTTTTTGTAATGAAACTCTGATAAATGAAAGAATGTGGAGCTTTTGTATATCAATGCATGTCTTATTTGTTGGGTTTAATGTTATTATTTTGGGGGCGTTACATTATAAGTGGGGGAGTTTGTAACACCCTGTCCCACATCGGAAGTTTACATGGGTGATCTTGGGCATATAAAGCACCACTACCTTGCTACTAAATAACGTGGATTTAAGCTTTTGGGTATTGTTGGTCGACCCACAAGTTATTTGGGCCAGCAAGTAGTGGGGCGTTACAAAGATACTAGTGTGGTGTGGATGTTGGTAAAGTTGGTGTTTGCTTGTGTATGACATGAGTGCTTAGTAGTGTGAGAACACAAATTGTGTATCAGGATTTATGTGTGCTATTGTGTACAAATCTCTTGTGTATTGGTGGATTTGTTAATTAAAAAAAGTTATTTGTTGATTCAAATTCAACAACAAACCACCAGTAAAGAATAAGCTAAAGTCGTTCTCAAAAATGAATTAAAGATGAACAAGGTTTTTAAATTGAAATAAGAAGGCTTACCAGTAAGGGTTTGAATTTATTACAGTTGCAGCTAGCTTCTAATTAAAATGCATGCATGTGTGTGGAAACCATCATGTTCATTATTATTGCCTACTTAATTAGCAAATGAGGATTTCTTTCACTCTCTCTGTTATATTTTATTTTTAATTTTTTAATAGGTAGGAGACTAACAAATATGAGGAATATTATATCACGCTAGACAATTAAAGTCCAACAATGCCCAAAATTCACCCTAAGCAATAGCTCAACAACCACTCGAAGAAAGATTCAATAACAACAATTCCCTATTAATGGAGGAGAAATAGACACTCTCAAATGATATCAAACTCCTCTCCTTAAGAGTTGAACCAACAATTTCATACCACAAAGTGGTACTATACAACTGTTGGGACAAAATGCATGTGCAACTGAAAGATTAAAAATTGAACAACAGAAGTGGTGCCAATATGAAAATGAAATTGTTGAATAGAATTTCTTTTACCCAAATTATCCAAAGAAAAATCATTTTTGACTTTCTAAACAATTTTTTTGTCATCAGATTAATAGAAAGGTAACTATGGAAATTTATTAGCACAACTGTTTTAATTTTTAGAAAAAATTTTAATTGCACATCTCATTCTAATGATTACCATAAACAGCCGCTTAAAAAATTACTTGCACACCCATGGGTGTGCCCAAAAACTAGTGTTGTTTAAGAATCTATTCCTCTAACATTCATTTTGCCCTTAATATTGAGAAAATCAAAAGTAGATTTTAACAGCAACATTCATGTAATAATTATTTTTTTGGAGAAAATTTCAATGAATAAAAAGCTTTTGAGGTCCTGATTTGGGTTTTAACTCCATAGCCAGTGAGTGACTGCCACAAGAAATGTTGATGACCAGGTAATAACTTGACACCATCACATGTTCAAAAATAAATAGTATGGATAGAACCAAAAATGTTTGTGGTGACCCAACATTTTCAGCTTTGATGCTTTTTTTGAGAGCTGTTATTTTATTTTATTTTTGAAAATTCACATGAGTTGAGATTTAATGTTTATTATTGATTATTATATTTTTGATGTTTTTAAAAATCAAATGAGTTACATTTTTTTTGACATTGATATTTATTAGAGTGTAACTACTTATATTTTATTCTTCACAGATAAATATAATTCATCTACAATATATTTAGTGTTTTTAAGATATCATTTCTAAATATAGCCACAATGATGTGGCAAGTAGTTGTACCTTCTTATTTTTTAATAATCAAGTGTTCGAATCAGTTTATACACAACTCAATTAATGATGAGAGCATAAACTTAACTACCAAGCAATTTCATAGAGTGACTCAAACTAATTTGTTGATTTATTAACAAATCAATAAATGATGCGTAATTACATATCATTGCACATAAATTTAATAGTGATATTTAGGTCTTGTTTGGGGATTACATATTTTCGTTAAAAAGTAAAAAAGTTATTATAAAACTCTCAATTTTTCTGTATATATTTTCGTAAAAAGCTAAAAAAGTTACTAAAATAACCTATTTAGTTTTTATTTTTTGTTGGCCTAAATGAGTAAAATATTGATGCTTTATTATTATTTCTATTTTTTTTTTAATTTTTCTTAAAACAATGTAGTTTTGGCCTTTGAACTTGAACAATATTTTCCTACGTAGTTTTGGAGAGTATAAAAAAAACAAGAAAAAATTAGTGAAACAATCTTCTCTACTTTTTGGTAGTAGGAGAGGTCCAATATATTTTTTCTTATTAGTTAAGATCACTCAACAATACTATTAGAGAAATTTCAAGTCGTTATAAAAAAATTTCAACTCGTCACAGAGAAATTTAACTTTTCTCTGTAAAATTCCTCTTTGAAGAACTGAAATTTCTCTATGTCAAAATTTCTCTATAAAAATGTTAAGGGACCCCATTTACTATGATAATGTTGCATGTCCTTTATTTTATAAAATTTTAATATCAGAAATCTAAAACTAAAATTCCAAAAAACAATTCCAAATTATATCACAAATGACTTAGGAATTTTATGTATTTATTTATGGATAATAAAATATAGATAGCTATACTCTAATAAATATCAATGTCAAAAACAATATAATTAGTTTCATTTGATTTTTTAAGAACACCAACAATATAGCTACACATTAAATCTCAATTCATGTGAATTTATAAAACAAAATAAAAGAGGAGAGTGAAAGAGAAAAAAACAAGGGGACAAAAAAAAGATGATCAAACTGGTATCATTTTACCCCGCATGCCATAACTTGCTATACAACAGGTACCCTCTTTACAAAGGGGACATAAAAAGGAGAAATGAAAGTGATAAACCAAAAATAAATACCAGAGATGAAGACTAGGAGAGAGAGCAGAAAGCACAAGGCAAAAAGTTTTCCCATGTTTTTGGATAATTAAACAATTGGTTTTCTTGCTCTTTTTGTAGTCTCAAGGAGTCATTTTTAATTCATTTAAAAAAAAAAAACAAGTAATTAGGGTAAATTACACTTTGTACCCCATGCACTTTGCACCAAATCTCATTTTGGCCCTTACACATGAAATTATGATAGTCAACCCCCTATACTTCTGGTCAAATCTCACTTTGGTCCATACACATGAAATCATGATAGTCAACCCCCTGCATTTTTACTCAAATCTCACTTTGATTCCTATACAAGTGTCTAGGACTTTTTTCTATTACTTCATTTTTAAATCTTTCACAAAATCCAGTCATGTGACAAAAAAGTGGCTACAAAATAAGGGTAAGAGAGGAAAATCATCTGTGTTTTCCACCAATACACTTTGTTTTACATGATAAGCACATAAGAGTTATATAATGCAATATATATATATATATATATATACATATGCAAAAACTAGGACGAAAAGGCAAGAAAGTAGAGTTTTTGAAATAAAAAAAAAATGCAACACAAAAATCAAAGAGAAAGAAAAATGAATAGACAAAAAACTGTGTTACCGTAAAAAATAGATTTTTGCGATTACAATTTATGCAAAATCCTAATTCATCTTCTTAATTGTTCACAATCTGTATTTTGTTTTAACCTAATACAATCATATTTTTGATGTAAATTTTGGAATAAAGTGTGTATTGGTGGAAAATGTAGATAATTTTTCTTTTTTACCCTCATGTCGTAATCACATTCTTATTACATGACTCGATTCTGTTAAAGATTTAAACAATTGAGTAACAGAAAGTGGACATTAACACTTGTGTAGGGACTAAAGTGAAATTTGACCAAAAGTTCAAGGGATTGACTGTCACAATTTCATGTGCAGAGACCAAAGTAGGATTTGACCAGAAGTGCAAGGGGTTGATAGTCATGATTTCATGAGTAGTGCCAAAGTGAGATTTGGTACAAAATGTAATTTACTCCAAATAATTATAATTGCACTTTGGGTGCAAAAATTACCATATGTGAGTTGGTCAACATATTATAAACCATTTTAAAGCAAGTATTAATTAGTAGTAAATTTATCTTCATAAAAATCTCAATCATTCATTAATATGGGATTTACGTGGGCCTCGCACTAATGAACGGCTGAGATTAATTTGTGATATGGCCACATCAATGTCGGTGAGGTACAAAATAATTGCTCTCAAGGAAAAATTATTTCATACCTCATGTGGTAATGTCACAAATCAATCTCAACCATTTATTGGTGTGGGATTCACGTGAACCCCACATTAATGCCTTTAGTGCGTTGAATAATTGCTCTCAAAGAAAAATTATGAGTAATGCTAGAGACTCCAAAGAATCTATCAAATGTTTTACCAAACCTCCACATGGATGTAAAACCCACACACGTGGGTTTGTGTGGGTCCCATACCCATGTGAGAAGTTTGATAAAATATTTAGTTGATTATTTTGGATACCTAGCATTTTTCGAAAATTATTCCATACCCCGTAAACAACAAAAATGTTAGAGATTTTAAAAAGTCTACCAAATATCTCACATGAGTATGGGACCCATGTGTGGGTCCCACACTTATGTGAAACATTTGATAGAAATTTTGATAGAATTTTTGAGGTCTATAGCATTCCTCCACAAGCAATGTCACAAATCATTCTCAACCATTTATTGATGTGGGGTCCACATGAATTCTAGAACAAATCAAGGCAGTCAAAATTTCAAAAATCTGAGGCACATAATCCCAAATAGTCAAAATTTCAAAAATCTTTATTGTGGATTTAGATAAGTAAACTTTATTATTTGATTGAGATAAAAAATAAATAAAAATAGAAACTTTATTATTTGATTAAGTTGTTATTATATTTTTATGAATTTTGTAATTTAACCTACTAATCACCTAACATCCTATTGTATAACCCAAAAAAAAAAAGTTCCATTTTTATAAATTTTGTTAACCATTGCTTTTGGCACTTGTTATCAAATTTAAATTGGTTTTACATTTTGCATAGAAATGTGTGTTTTTAAAATTTTACAATTATTTTAAATTATAGGGTTAAATTCATTTTATTCTTTCCCAGTTTGGAACTGGGGCACTTTATCCTCTCGTGGTTCAAATATAATCAGAAAATCTACATGTGATTTTGGATATAAGTGCCATCCTCAGTTTTTTTTTATCCAAACCAACAAAAGATATATCATATACACAATTTGTTAGAGTGAGTTTGATTTTTTGAAAAAATAAAGTAAAATTAATACAATAAAAGGATAATTTTATTCTCATTTTATCTAAACCTAAAATTAGATTAATACGCTAAGTTAAAATAAAATAAATTAAAATTGATATAAAATATAAAATATAATTAAATAAAAACAAATAACAATTAAGAATTAATCTAAAATGTAATTAAATTAAAATTAGATTAAAAAGTTAAAAATTACAATAAATGATTAAATATTTAGGATTAATTGTGATATAAAATATAATTTAATTAAAACTAAAATTAAAAGTTAAGAATTACAATAAATAATTAAGAATTTATAATTAATTTTTATTTAATTGAATTAGTGTTAGATATTAAAAATTATGTGTATAAGAGAGAAAAAGAAAGAAAATAACAAAAAAAGTACACAATTTGAGAGGGTAATTCTATTTACACACCATTAATTCTCTCAGTACACACGTATAATAATTTTTAGGGTTTGAAAATATCTTAGTTCACACCTCAACTTTCTATTACTAACCTTAAGGTACACACCACCTATCTGTTTGAATACACACCACAACCCACACCTAAATATCTCTATATTCAGAACACTAGAGACTTTCATCTTCAAAACTATAGCGATCCCGATTTTCCCTCTTTGGTTGTTGTATTCCAGACTTAGGTTCTGTGATGTTGGTTGTTGCTTATATCTTGTTTCCTTCCTTCAATTCTTTGTGTATGAGTTTTAGGATGTGTTGGGTAGGTTTGTAACAGATTGGTTGTGGTTGGAAGCAAATGGCTGCTGTCCAGCCTTTAGTCTCTTCGCTCGAGCCAGGACTTTGTCGCTTGAGCGAGCCTTGTGTTGTTTCTTCTTCGCTCGAGTGAGAGTTTGTACGCTCGAGCGAGTTTTGTGCGTCTTCAGGTTTTGTTCAGACGCAGGCTCGAGCGAACTTTCCTTCGCTCGAGCGAGCGAGCTGTATGTTTTGGGTTTCTTCGCTCGAGCATGCTTCTGGTTGCAAACCTGAAGCTTCGAATTGTTGGCTTGAGCGAGGCTTTCTACGCTCGAGCAAGTTATCTTTGTGTCTAGTCGCTCGAGCTACCACTCCTTCGCTCGAGCGAGCCTCTGTTATTTCAATACGCAGCAGCAGTCCCCTTCATCACTTTTTGATTTTCTTTTCTTCCTCAAACCCTGGATCCGACCTCTCTCTCTCTCTATACAACTTCTCTCTAGGGTTTCATCTAGTTCTAGTGGTCTTCTACCCTAGTTCCTTTGGAAGAAAGGTAGAGCTTCGCGAGGGCTTCACTTTAATCTGAAAAGTCATGGATTTGATGCACTTTGACTTTCACCTCTTTTCTCCTTTGAGCTCCGAAAATTAAGGTAGGGATATCCTACTCCTTCTTATGGGTTTTGACTTAAATATTTGTCATTTTGATTAGTTGGTGTTGTTGGGTAATTTTGGAAAAAGTTAGGGTTTGGGTTGTAATTTATAAAAGAGGGGTTTTGTGTTCAATAACTCCATGTGTATTTAAGGCCTTGGAAATATGAGTTTGAGAGTTAAATTGGTGGAATTTGGTCTTAGGACCAATATTTGAGAAAACGGGAAGATGCCCTAATTTTTGTAATAAATTAATTTGTATAATTAATTTGGGGAAAATGTGGAAGTATGAAATGAGTCGATATCCGTGAAATTGGGAAAATTATGAGATTGAAAGGTGTAGTTGGATAATTTAATCACTCACCTATGAAAATGTCGATATTTTATTTGTTGATAAATTTACTATCTGTTTAGAGATAACTGCTTTGGGTTATCGGTGGAGGATAGTCTAGATCGTTGTAGAGACGGCATGTTGATTAGGGAAAACTGAAACTAGTCGAATGTGTTATGTCATTGAATATGACGGTTGGATTAATATAGCAAATATGTGTATTATAGCGATCCTGATTTCTCTTCCTTTGATTGTTGTATTCCACACTTAGGTTCCGTGGAGTTGGTGGTTGTATATCTTGTGTTATCCTTTAATTCTGTGTGTTTGAGTTTTAGGATGCATTGGGCGTGTTTCGAGCAGGTTGGTTGAGCTTTAGTCCCATTCTTTGTTGCCCAGATTTTTGGTGGTACGCTCGAGCGGGCCTTCTTGCGCTCGAGCGGGGTTTACACACTCTCAGCATTTCGTGCCTCTGCAAAACTTCTGAAGGTGTGTTTTTCACTCTCGAGCAGATTTCCTTACGCTCGAGCGGGTATCTTCGCGCTCGAGCGGGTAGTTCATTGTCTGTAAAAGTTCTGGAAGGGGGGAATCTACGCTCGAGCGGCTTTCCCTTTGCGCTCGAGCGGGTGTGTTTTGCAGTTGTGTCTTGGCGCTCGATCGGGAATCTTTACGCTCGAGCGGGTCTAATTTTTGAGTCTGATGCTCGAGCGTCCTATTCTTCGCTTGAGCCGGTCATACGTATATCAGTAGACAGAAGCGGGATTACACTTCACTTTTTCATCTCTTTCTTTTTCAAAAACCCTAGATCTGAGCTCTCTCTCTCTCTCTCCAAACAACTTCTCTCTAGGGATTGATCTACTTCTACTGAGTTTCTAACCTAGGCTCTTTGTAAGAAAGATAGAGGGTGTTGAGGGCTTCCTTTTAATCTGAAAAATCTTGGATTTGGAGCACTTTGGATTTCGGTCATCTCCTCCATTTGAGCTCTTCATCTCGAGGTAGGGATAACTACTCATTCCTATGGTCTTTGACATAAACTATTGGTCTTTTTGATATAATGTTGAGTTGGGTGATTTTAGGTGTTAGGGTTTCAAAATGTATAAAAGAGGGGTTTTGTATTTTGAGCCTATACATGTGTATTTGAGCCTAGAAATGAGAATATTGATGTTGTTGATAATATTTGGACCTTTGGGTCAATATTGAGCTTAAAGGGAAAAATGCCATATTTGGGTATATTTGGGTTATTAGAGTAATTAATGACATTTGTTATGAAATTGAGTTGGGGATAATGAAATTTGCTCATTATGAGATAGAATGGTGGAGTTGGATTTATAAATCGCTCACTTTTGAAAATGTCAATTATGTATCTGTTGAGGCATTTATTATCTGTTTAGAAATAACTACTTTGGGCTATCGGTGGAGGATAGTCTTGATTGTTGTAGACATTGCATGATGATTAGGTGAATTGAAACTAATCAAGTTGTGTATTTGAATACATGGGTGCCGAATCCCGCAGATGAAATTTTCGTAAAATGGCCATTTGAATATAATTATGCATGGGTACCGAATCCCGCGGACGCAATTTCCGTAAAATGGCAATCTGAATATATCTATACATGGGTGCCGAGTCCCGCGGATGAAATGTCTGTAGAATGGCCATAAGAGAATGAAAATACATGCGTGTCGAATCCCGCGGACGCAATTTTCGTAAAATGGCAGTTTGTAGTATTGTTGGCATGAGATGTAGTCTCACTTCAGTTATTTGGCCAGGTTCTGAGCCATGTTTATAAGTTGCGTTTTGTTAAGTTAAACATTTATCAAGTGCTAATGTTTTAGTTATTGCTCATATTATGTTTAGCATATCTCTACTGGGCGTTGGCTCACCCTATAAGGGACATCATTTTCAGGTACAGGTGTTATGCCACCTCTAAGGACGTAGCTTGGGAGGCTTGAGGCTGTAGACTCTTTTTGTTGTTTTTGTTATATTACCTGTATATCAAGCCAAGGGCTTATTTGTGTAGAGTTAGTACTCTCTTTTTATAACCAAGTGTTGACTTGGAAAGTTGTAAGCCTATAGGGCGTTTACTTTTATTGTCAACATGTAATACCTTTTGTAAGAATACTCTGATGATTATAATATGAAAACTCTTTTATTTATCGTGAATGTATGCTATAATGGGTTTTTTTTTTAGGGCGTTACAACTTGGTATCAGAGCGTACCGGGTTCGAATACTTTGGGTACGCAGGAAGTGGTTAGTACCACAATGGGTTCGTCTCGCTTGATAGAGACTCAGATGTAGTGTTATATGCTTATGTGATAACATATTTATGTGGCTATTTGGGTATGGGATTTAGTTTCTAGGATGTTGATTGGATCCTTGGGTTTCTATGAGTCTTGTTGGAAAAGCACTTGATCAATGCTGTTTCTAACCGGAACTCTAGTAACGCCTCGGGACTATCATTGTCTGGAAATAAAATTCGTAGGTGCTTATGTGATTACGTGCTTACGTGGAGTGAATTACAGTTGTCCATTGCATTAGGACGCGAGTGTTATAGCTTCGGCACATTTGTGAGTGTGCTAATGTTCTTCATTACCTTTATTAGGATGTCAGGATGAGGACGTGGTGGTAGGCGAGGCAGGCCTAGGAGGCAGGAAATGCCTATACTGGATGATATTCCAGCGCAGCAGGAGGGGGTTGGTCAGGCCAATGTGCCTGAGCCAGCAGGCCAGCAGGCTATGGGCGCTTTAGCCCGTGGGATAACAGATGCTTTAAGGGAATCCATGGGCATTCTCAGAGCTGAGAATCCAGTTCAGGCCCAGGTTCAGGCCCCGGTTGTTGATGCAGGGCCTTCCTTTCAAAAGAGGGAGTTCTTCCGGTCTAATCCGGATGAGTTTGTTGGGGATCCAAAGGAGCCACTTAAGGCTGATGAGTGGTTAGAGTAGATGACCAAGACATTTGAGATGGTTGGCATCGAGGACGGGGTATTAAAGGTGACCTTGGCATCTTTCCAGCTTAAAGGGGATGCCGGTCAATGGTGGAAGTTCACGAGGGGCTGTATTGGTGGCACTTGGGAGGCTTTTGTGGATGCTTTCCAGGAGAAGTACTTAGCCCCAGCTATCAGGGAAAAGCTGAGGGACCATTTTTTTCAGCTCAAGCAGCTAGGTTTGTTAGTGGCCGAGTTTGAGGCCGCCTTTACCAGTTTGTCTAGGTTCGCACCTGAGCTCGTGGCGTCGGAGGAACGCCGTTATATTGAGTTCGAAAGGAAGTTGAGGCATGGCCTCAAGATGAGGGTTGGGGGATCCATGATCCGGGAGTATGGGCGTCTTGTGGATGCCGCGACCCATATGGAGTCTATGATGGAGGAGGAGGAGATGATGAGGGGCTCCAAGAGGAGTCAGGAAGGCCAGGGGGATGGTAGGAGGCAGAGGGGTTCTAACCCTCAGCAGTCCCAGAGTGCTTTAGCGAGATCTACCTTTCCAGTGCCGAGTTTAGGTTCTGAGAGAGGCAGCCAGGGGGACTTTACCTGTTTCAAATGTGGTCAGCTGGGCCACAAGTCTCCAGCTTGACCGCAGAGGGGAGGAGGTCAGGGAGCAGCTTCATCTTCAGCTCGACCTCAGAGTCGGAGTCAGGGTAGAGGCCGTTCGTCCTCTTGTTATCAGTGTGGTCAGGCAGGACACGTAAAGAGGTTCTGCCCACAGTTGGGTGGTACACCCGGTGCGTCTAGTTTGAGACAGACGCAAGTTCGCAGCCAGTACAGTCTGTTCAGGCCTCGAGGGCCAATTAGGGGGCTTCATCGTCTCAGTCTATGCATCAGTCCTTTGTTCCGAGAGGTGAGCGGGTGGATCAGGGGCCTACAGGGCGCGTGTATGCTGTTACCGCGCAGGATCTTGTACCGGCTCCATCTGTTGTGAGAGGTACCTTTTTGTTTTGCAACTCGGTTGCCAATGTGTTGATTGATACGGGTGCATCTCATTCCTTTATATCTGCTGTATTCGCATTGTTTTGGGATTGGAGTTGGCACAGTTAGCATCTCCTATTTGTGTTATATCGCCTGTTGGGGGCAAATTGATTTTGAAACACGGATGTAGAGGTTGTGACATAGAGGTCGCCGACCACCGACTTCCATTTCCTTTTGTAGTTATGCCCATGTCGGGTTTTGATGTTATTTTGGGTATGGACTAGTTATCGTCATACCAGGCAGTTATTGATTGTTACCGCCAGAGGGTCACAGTTTGTAGCGTGAGCGGGGAGTGTTTCCATTTCCTGGGGAATCGGGTTGGTAGTGTGTTACCACCGGTGTATGATCCGCGAGGGCGAAGTGAGCTTAGTGGCCTTCTCGCTAGCCTTATGAGTAGTGAGTGTGATGAGACCGGGGTTGAGTTACCGAGAGTGGTTTGCGAGTATTCGGATGTTTTTCCCGATGATCTTGTTAGTTTGCCACCACATCGAGAGATAGAGTTCTCTATTGATTTAGTGCCGGGCACAGCCGATTTCTATGGCACCTTACCGTTTTGCCCCAGCCGAGTTGAGTGAGTTGAAAGTTCAACTCCAGGAGTTGCTAGATAAGGGTTTTGTTCGCCCTAGTCTTTCACCATGGGGAACACCGGTCCTCTTTGCTAAAAAGAAAGATGGTGCCTTAAGACTTTGTATCGACTACCAGAAGTTGAATCGGGCTACGGTTAAGAATAAGTACCCTATGCCCCGTATAGATTACTTGTTTGACCAGTTAAAAGGGTCCCATTGTTTCTCCAAGATAGACTTAAGATCGGGTTACCATCAGTTGAGGGTCAGGGAGGAGGATATTCCGAAAACGACATTCTGTACACGGTATGGCCACTATGAGTTTCTGGTGATGCCTTTCGGGCTCACCAATGCACCGATAGTGCTTATGGATTTGATGAACCAGATATTCCGGGAATTCTTAGATCGTTTTGTAGTCGTTTTCATGGACGACATTCTGATTTATTTGCCTACGGAGGAGGAGCACGAGGAACACTTGAGAGTGGTGCTCGAGTTGCTTAGAGCCCATAGGCTGTATGCCAAATTTGGGAAGTGTGAGTTCTGGCTAGGAGAGGTCAAGTTCTTAGGCCATGTGGTTTCCGGGGAAGGGGTGTCTGTTGATACATCCAAGATTGAGGCAGTGCAAGATTGGGCACAGCCTAAGAGCATTTATGAGATCCGCAGTTTTCTGGGATTAGCTGGGTATTATTGTCGGTTTGTGAAAGATTTCTCTAGACTAGCTTCGCCGTTGACTAGATTGACGCGAAAAGGAGTCAAATTTGTATGGAGTGAGACTTGTCAAAAGTCGTTCCAAGAGTTGAAAGTTAGATTGACCACCGCTCTGGTGTTGATTATTCCGGAGAGAGGTTTGGGTTATGCGGTTTATTGTGATGCCTCATGAGAGGGATTGGGTTGTATCTTGATGCAAGAAGGGAAAGTGGTAGCCTATGGCTCACGTTAGTTGAAGATTCACGAGAGGAATTACCCTACTCATGACCTAGAGTTAGCAGCAGTGATCTCTACCCTGAAGATTTGGAGGCACCACCTGTATGGTGAGAAATTCGAGGTGTTCTTGGATCATAAGAGCTTGAAGCACCTGTTTACACAGAGGGACTTGAATTTGAGGTAGAGGAGGTGGATGGAGTTCATTGAGGACTATGACTTCGAGTTGCACTATCACCCGGGAAAGGCCAATGTTGTGGCCGATGCCCTTAGTAGGAAATCCATTAGTGATGTTGCTTGTATAGCCATCCGGGAGTGGGAGATGTTAGGTGCACTTGGCGAGTTTGATTTGCTTCTGGGCGAATCCATTGAGGCTGCGGCCTTGTTGTCTGTTGTTGCACAGCCTACACTTGTGACTCGAGTATTAGAGGCACAGAGAGGTGACCTTGAGGTAGAATCCCCCCGAGAGAAGATCTCCAGTGAGATGGCTGAGAAGGGTTTGACTGTGTATCCCGACTTGAGTGTGAGATACCGAGACCGTCTGTTTGTGCCGAAGTCTTGCTGAGAAGAAGTACTCCGAGAGTTTCACCATTCACGCCTTGCGATGCATCCGGGAAGCACCAAGATGTATCGTGATCTAGGTCGTCAGTTTTGGTGGCGGGGTATCAAGAAGGATGTGGCAGTTTTTGTGTCTAAGCGTCTTACTTGTCAGCAAGTGAAGGCCGAGCATCAGAGGCCAGCGGGTTTGTTGCAACCCTTGCCTATTGCCGAGTGGAAATGGGAGCATGTTACTATGGACTTCGTTGTAGGTCTTCCGAGGACTCAGCGGGGTAGTGATGCTATTTGGGTGGTTGTAGACCGGTTGACTAAGTCAACGCATTTTATTCCTATGCGCGTGAGAGATTTGGTAGATCATCTTGTCGACTTGTATATTCGGGACATAGTGAGGTTGCACGGGGTCCCAATGTCGATCGTCTCTGATAGAGATCCTCGTTTTACTGCTAGGTTGTGACAGAGTTTGCAAAGTGCCTTGGGCACTAAACTGACCTTTAGCACAGCTTACCATCCTCAGACTGACGGACAGTTCGAGCGTACTATTCAGATTCTTGAGGATATGCTTCGAGGTTGTGTCCTTGACTTTAGTAGGACGTAGGAGAGGCACTTGCCCTTGGTGGAGTTTGCCTACAACAACAGCTTTCAGTCTAGTATCGGTATGGTGCCATTTGAGGCCTTGTATGGCCGACCGTGTAAGTCTCCGTTTGTTGGGCCGAGGTGGGTGATGCACCTTTGTTGGGCCCGGAATTGGTGAGGGAAATGATGGAGAAAGTTGAGCTTATTCGCAAGAGGCTTGTTACAACCCAGAGTCGCCAAAAGAGTTATGCCGACCGTAGGAGGAGGCCTTTGGCATTTGAGACAGGTCATCATGTTTTCTTGAAAATATCACCTAGGCGGGGTTTGATGAGGTTTGGGAAAAGTGGGAAGTTGTCCCCTCGATTTATCGGTCCCTTTGAGATCCTTGAGAGGATTGGGGAGGTTGCTTACCGTTTAGCTTTGCCGCCGCAGTTGTCCGGAGTGCATGATGTATTTCATGTTAGTATGCTTCGAAAGTACGAGCCGGATCCATCGTACGTGTTGGATTGGACCGACTTAGAGGTAAATGAGGAGGCCTCGTATGAGGAGAGACCGGTACGGGTCTTGGATAGGCGGGATCAAGTCTTGCGAGGCAAGACCATTCCCTTGGTAAAGGTTTTGTGGAAACATCACGGAGTGGAGGAAGCCACTTGGGAACGCGAGGCGGATGTCCGTGAAAAATATCCGGACTTGTTTGTAAATGTTTAACCATGTATTGGGATTTTGTAATATTGATGAACTTTAAGAGCATTAAATATGTCTTAAGTTGTAAAACATTGTGAATGTTTTGGTTTATGGGAATATTGTGGAACTTGCCTTGTAATGGAAGTTTATTTTAACATTGCATATGTTAACTCTGTTTTAGAAATGCAAATATAATTTTGGAATTGAATTTGTTCTGTGATGCATGTTGATAATGCATGTTGGAGATTATGTTGGAAGTTTGCCTCTTGAATAGAGATGGAATGACCGGTAATGGGTCAAGTTGTTGAATTTTATATTGTAATAATGTTGGTGATTGAGAAAACATGTTTTTGAAAAACTTGTACTTAATTTTGGGGACGAAATTCTTTAAAGGGGGGAGGTTATAGCGATCCCGGTTTCTCTTCCTTTGATTGTTGTATTCCGGACTTAGGTTCTGTGGAGTTGGTGGTTGTATAACTTGTGTTATCCTTTAATTCCGTGTGTTTGAGTTTTAGGATGCATTGGGCGTGTTTCGAGCAGGTTGGTTGAGCTTTAGTCGCATTCTTTGTTGCCCAGATTTTTGGTGTACGCTCGAGCGGGTCCCTTTGCGCTGGAACGGAGTTTGATTTTTGGTTGTCTGCTTGAGCGGGTCTTCTTGCGCTCGAGCGGGGTTTACACACTCTCAGCATTTCGTGCCTCTGCAAAACTTCTGCAGGTGTGTTTTCCATGCTCGAGCGGATTTCCTTACGCTCGAGCGGGTAGCGCTCGAGCGGGTATCTTGGCGCTCGAGCGGGGAGTTCATTGTCTGTAAAAGTTCTAGAAGGGGGGACTCTACGCTCGAGCGGCTTTCCCTTTGCGCTCGAGCGGGTGTGTTTTGCAGTTGTGTCTTGGCGCTCGAGCGGGAATCTTTACGCTCGAGCGGGTCCAGTTTTTTTTTTTTCTGATGCTCGAGCGTCCTATTCTCCGCTCGAGCGGGTCATACGTATATCAGTAGACAGCAGCGGGATTACACTTCACTTTTTCATCTCTTTCTTTTTCAAAAACCCTAGATCTGAGCTCTCTCTCTCTCTAAATAATTTCTCTCTAGGGATTGATCTACTTCTACTGAGTTTCTAACCTAGGCTTTTTGTAAGAAAGATAGAGGGTGTTGAGGGCTTCCTTTTAATCTGAAAAATCTTGGATTTGGAGCACTTTGGATTTCGGTCATCTCCTCCATTTGAGCTCTTCATCTCGAGGTAGGGATAACTACTCATTCCAATGGTCTTTGACATAAACTATTGGTCTTTTTGATATAATGTTGAGTTGGGTGATTTTGGGTGTTAGGGTTTCAAAATGTATAAAAGAGGGGTTTTGTATTTTGAGCCTATACATGTGTATTTGAGCCTAGAAATGAGAATATTGATGTTGTTGATAATATTTGGACCTTTGGGTTAATATTGAGCTTAAAGGGAAAAATGCCATATTTGGGTATATTTGGGTCATTAGAGTAATTAATGACATTTGTTATGAAATTGAGTTGGGATAATGAAATTTGCTCATTATGAGATAGAATGGTGGAGTTGGATTTATAAATCGCTCACTTTTGAAAATGTCAATTATATATCTGTTGAGGCATTTATTATATGTTTAGAAATAACTGCTTTGGGCTATCGGTGGAGGATAGTCTTGTTTGTTGCAAACATTGCATGATGATTAGCTGAATTCAAACTAATCAAGTTGTGTATTTGAATACATGGGTGTCGAATCCCGCGGATGAAATTTCCTTAAAATGGCCATTTGAATATAATTATACATGGGTGCCAAATCCTACGGACGCAATTTTCATAAAATGGCAATCCGAATATATCTATACATGGGTGCCGAGTCCCGTGGATGAAATGTCTGTAAAATGGCCATAAGAGAATGAAAATACATGGGTGTCGAATCCCGCGGACGCAATTTTCGTAAAATGGCAGTTTGTAGTATTGTTGGCAAGAGATGTAGTCTCACTTCAGTTATTTGGCCAGGTTTTGAGCCATGTTTGTAGGTTGAGTTTTGTTAAGTTAAACATTTATCAAGTGCTAATATTTTAGTTATTGCTCATATTATGTTTAGCATATCTCCACTGGGCGTTGGCTCACCCTATAAGGGACATCACTTTCAGGTACAGGTGTTATGCCACCTCTAAGGACGTAGCTTGGGAGGCTTGAGGCTGTAGGCTCTTTTTGTTGTTTTTGTTGTATTACATGTATAACAAGCCAAGCGCTTATTTGTGTAGAGTTAATACTCTCCTTTTGTAACTAAGTGTTGACTCGGAAAGTTGTAAGCCTATAGGGCGTTTACTTTTATTGTTGTAACGCCCTCAAAAATATACACAATACCCATCATTCAAACATGCAGTAATATAAGAAAATCAATGCCTTTCCATTCATCAGAGTAGTTCTTACAACAGTATTACATGTTAACAACAAAAGGAAGTGCCCTACGGGCTTACAGCTTTCCAAGTCAACACTTGGTTACACAAAAGAAGAGTACTAACTCTATACAAAATAAGCCCTTGGCTTGATATACATGTAATACAAACAAAATTAATCAAAAAGAGTCTTCAACTCCCATAACTATCCAAGCTACGTCCTTGGAAGTGGCATGCTACCTGTACCTGAAAAATAATGTCCCATATAGGGTGAGCCAACACCCAGTAGAGATATGCTAAACACAATATGAGCAATAACTAAGACATTAGCAATTAGTAAATGTTTAACTCCCATAAATCAATTCATAAGACCATTTCCATAACATGACCACTATGTCTATGTTTCATTTCATTTTCCATTTCTTATCCAATTCCCAAATTCATACCTATGGCTCAGAACCTGGCCACACACTCTAAATGAAATAATAATTCATTTTAAACGTTTCCCAGTTCGCAATAGATAAGCATACAAGCTGTATCAACATCTTCACAGATAAGCATATGAGCTATATCAACACTTCCATAGATAAGCGTATGAGCTATTCAACACACTAACTGACAAGCATATGAGCTGTATCAGTGGAGTCCATCCCCTATCTCCTCCCAAACAACATCCGGTTTAGAGGTCCATCCCCTATCTTCCCCTAAACCGTGGAGTACATCCCCTATCTCCTCCCATACACACAACGTATATACACATGGGTCATATACACAATCAATCAATACATAACGTTAATGTATTCTATCAACCGTCATACTCTATGACACATCCACTTGATTAGTTTTAGTTTGCCTAATCATCATGCATTGTCTACAACAATCAAAACTACCCTCCACCGGTAGCCCAAAGCGATTATTTCTAAACAGATAATAAAAGCTCCTACAGATAAAATATCAATGTTTTCAAGAGTGAGTGATTAATAAATCCAACTCTACCATTCTACAATATAATGAGCCAATTTCATTATTTCCAACTCAATTCCAAATAACAACAATTTTTCCAAATTAATTATACCAATTAATTTATACAACCGTTTAGGGTTTTCTACCCCATTTCCTAATATAGACCCAAGAGTCCAAATATCAACAACCAACAACAATATCATTATTTTGAAACCCAAAATACACATTTTAGAATCAAAATAACAAACCCCCTTTTATACATTTTGAAACCCTAGATCTCAAAACCAAACCATTTAAAAAAGCGCCCAAAAATCTAGGTCAAAACCCATAAGAGTGAGTAGGTATCCCTACCTCAAAAGATGAAACCCAATGAAGGAGATGACGAAAATAAAGATGCTCCAAATCACGAATTCTCAGATCAAAAGATAGCCCTCGACGATCAACAACCTTTTTGTAAAGGCCAAAGGTGAGGAAACAACTCCTACTAGATCAATACCTAGAGAGAAGTGGAGGTTTTAGAGAGAGAAGCTCTCAAATGGCGTTTTTGAAAAGTAAGAGAGAGAGTGAGGAAGTAAAAAGTGACTTGAAAATGCCCAACTACCTTCTAATATACGACAGGTCCGCTCAAGCGGAAAACACAACGCTCGAGCGTCAAAAAAACAAAGTACTGAGTTCACTCGAGCGCAAGAAGTCCCGCTCGAGCTCCAAGATACAAGAATAAAGTACATCCGCTCGAGCGTGAAAACCAGTCCGCTCGAGCGTAGATTTTCCCCTCCCAGAACTAACACCACAAAAGTACTACCCGCTCGAGTGCCAACAAGCCCGCTCGAGCGCGACTCGCTCGAGCGCAGGAATTCCGCTCGAGCGTAGAAATCACACCTGCAGAAGTTTTACAGAGCACGAAAATACTGGGAGTGTGCAAACTCCACTCGAGCGCTAGACGACCCGCTCGAGCAGAACGACCAAAAACCTGGCAACAAGAAATTTGACCAAGGCTCAACCCACCTGCTCGAAACATGCCCAACACATCCTAAAACTCAATCAAATGGAATTAAAGGATGACAACAAGGTAGACACAACTACCAACTCCACGGAACCGAGTCCGGAATGCAACTGAACAGTAAAGGGAATACCGGAAAATCGCTATAACCTTTCCCCCTTAAAGAATTTCGTCCCCGAAATGAAATACAAGTTTTTCAAAAACAAGTTTTCTCCATTCCCAACAATATTACAACACAATGTTAAACAATCCGACCCGTTACCGGTCAATCGCATCTCTTTTCAAGTGGCATTTCACATTATACACAACAACCTGCATTATCAACATGCATTACTTTGAAATTTACACATTTCAACTCATTTTCCACAATTCCTTAACACTTGCAACATTAATATCATGCTTGCATTTTCACAATACACTCAACATGCACAACGTTAACACCGCTTCCATTTAAAAAACATTTACAATGTTTTACAACTTAAGACATATATAATATTCTTAAAGTTCAATATTATTACAAAATTTCATTACATGATTACACATCAACAAACATGTCCGGATACTTTTCACGGACTTCCAACTCACGTTCCCAAGTGGCTTCCTCCACTCCGTGATGCTTCCACAAAACTTTTACCAAGGGAATGGTCTTGCCTCGTAAGACTTGATCCCACCTATCCAAGACCCGAACCGGTCTCTCCTCATACAAGGCATCCTCATCTACCTCTAAGTCGGTCCAATCTAACACATGGGACGGATCCGGCTCATACTTCCGAAGCATACTCACATGAAACACATAATGCACCCCGGATAACTGCGGTGGCAAAGCCAAACGATAAGCAACTTCCCCAATCCTCTCAAGGATCTCAAAGGGACCGATAAACCGAGGGGATAACTTTCCATTCTTCCCAAACCTCATCAAATCTCGCCTAGGTGATATTTTTAGGAAAACATGATCACCTACTTCAAACGCCAAAGGCCTCCTCCTACGGTCGGCATAACTCTTTTGGCGACTCTGGGCTGTAACAAGCCTCCTACGGATAAGCTCAACTTTCTCCGCCGTCTCTCTAACCAACTTTGGACCCAACAACGGTACATCACCTACCTCGGCCCAACAAACTGGAGACCTACATGGTCGGCCATACAAGGCCTCAAACGGTGCCATACCGATGCTAGACTGGAAATTGTTGTTGTAGGCAAACTCCACCATGGGCAAGTGCCACTCTCCCGTCCCACTAAAGTCAAGGACACAGCCTCGAAGCATATCCTCAAGGATCTGAATAGTACGCTCGGACTGCCCGTCAGTCTGAGGATGATAAGCCGTACTAAAGGTCAACTTAGTGCCCAAGGCACTCTGCAAACTCTGCCACAACCTAGCAGTAAAACGGGGGTCTCTATCTGAGACGATTGTCACTGGGACCCCGTGCAACATCAATATGTCCTGAATATACAAGTCGGCAAGATGATCTACCGAATCTCTCACGCGCATAGGAATGAAGTGCGCTGACTTAGTCAACCGGTCTACAACCACCCAAATAGCATCACTACCCTGCTGAGTCCTCGGAAGACCTACAACAAAGTCCATGGTGACATGCTCCCACTTCCACTCGGCAATAGGCAAGGGTTGCAGCAAACTCGCTGGCCTCTGATGCTCGGCCTTCACTTGCTTGCAAGTAAGGCACTTAGACACAAAAAATGCCACATCTCTCTTCATTCCCCGCCACCAGAATTGGTGACCCAAAGCCCGATACATCTTAGTGCCTCCCGGATACACCGCAAGACGTGAATGGTGAAACTCTCGGAGTGCTTCCTCTCGGCAAGACTCCGACACAAACAAACGGTCTTGGTATGTCACACTTAGGTCGGGATACACCGTCAAATCCTTCTCAACCTTCCCACTCGAGATCTTCTCTCGGAGGGATTCCACCTCAAGGTCCCCTCTCTGTGCCTCTAACACTCGAGTCATAAGTGTAGGCTGCGCAACAATAGAAAACAAGGCCGCAGCCTCAACAGATTCGCTCAGGAGCAAATCAAACTCGCCAAGTGCACCCAACATCTCCCATTCTTGGATGGCTATATAAGCTACATCACTAATGGATTTCCTACTAAGGGCATCGGCCACAACATTTGCCTTTCCCGAGTGATAGTGCAACTCAAAATCATAATCCTCGATGAATTCCATCCACCTCCTCTGCCTCAAATTCAAGTCTCTTTGTGTAAAAAGATACTTCAAACTCTTGTGGTCTGAGAACACCTCGAACCTCTCACCATAAAGGTAGTGCCTCCAAATTTTTAAGGCAAAAATCACGGCTGCTAACTCAAGATCATGCGTAGGGTAATTCTTCTCGTGTATTTTCGACTGACGTGAGCCATAAGCTACCACTTTCCCCTCTTGCATCAACACACAACCTAAACCCTCTCGTGAAGCATCGCAATAAACCGCATAACCCAACCCTCTCTCCGGAATAATCAAAATTGGAGTGGTGGTCAATCTAACTTTCAACTCTTGGAACGACTTTTCGCAAGTCTCACTCCACACAAACTTGACCCCTTTCCGCGTCAGTCTAGTCAAAGGTGAAGCTAGCCTGGAGAAATCTCTCACAAACCGGCGGTAATACCCAGCTAATCCCAGAAAACTGCGGATCTCAAAGACACTCTTAGGCTATGCCCAATCTTGAACTGCCTCAACCTTGGACGTATCAACAGACACTCCTTCCCTAGATACCACATGGCCTAAGAACTTGACCTCTCCTAGCCAGAACTCAGATTTCCCAAATTTGGCATACAGCCTATGGGCTCTAAGCAGCTCAAGCACCACTCTCAAGTGTTCTGCGCGTTCCTCCTCAGAAGGTGAATAAATCAGAATGTCGTCCATGAAAACAACTACAAAACGATCTAAGAATTCCCAAAAAATTCGGTTCATCAAGTCCATGAAGACTGCCGGTGCATTGGTAAGCCCAAATGGCATCACCAGAAACTCATAATGGCCATACCACGTACGGAATGCCGTTTTCAGAATATCCTCCTCTCTGACCCTCAACTAGTGGTAACCCGATCTCAAGTCTATCTTAGAGAAACAACGGGAACCCTTCAACTGGTCAAACAAATCATTTATACGGGGCATAGGGTACTTATTCTTGACCGTAGCCCGATTCAACTTCCGGTAATCGATACACAATCTCAAGGCACCGTCTTTCTTCTTAAAAAAGAGGGCTGGTGCTCCCCATGGCGAAACACTAGGGTGGATGAAGCCCTTATCTAACAATTCCTGGAGCTGAATCTTCAACTCACTAAACTCGATTGGGAAAAAACGGTAAGGTGCCATAGAAATCGGCGCCATGCCGGGTACTAAATCAATAGAGAACTCTATCTCTCGGTGAGGTGGCAAACTAACGAGATTCTCGGGAAAGACATCCGAATACTCACAGACCACCCTCGGCAACACAATCTGGATCTCGTCACACTCACTACTCAAAAGGCTAGCAAGAAGACCA
Source organism: Camellia sinensis (assembly GCF_004153795.1). Taxonomy (NCBI): domain Eukaryota; kingdom Viridiplantae; phylum Streptophyta; class Magnoliopsida; order Ericales; family Theaceae; genus Camellia; species Camellia sinensis. The sequence goes on along the minus strand of NW_021024502.1, from coordinate 1,198,822 downwards.
CTAAGCTCACTCCGCCCTCGCAGATTATACACCAGTGGCAACACACTACCAACCCGATCCCCTAAGAAATGGAAACACTCCCTGCTCAAGGTACATATTGTGACCCTCTGGCGGTAGCAATCAATAACAGCCCGGTATGATGATAGCCAGTCCATACCCAAAATAACATCAAAACCCTTCATGGGCATGACAACAAAAGGAAAAGGAAGCCTATGGTCGGCGACCTCTATATCACAACCTCTACATCCGTGTTTCAAAATCAATTCACCCCCAACAGGTGATACAACACATATAGGAGATGCTAATAGTGCCAACTCCAACTCCAACACAGATGTGAATGCAGCAGATACAAAAGAATGAGATGCACCTGTATCAATCAACACACTAGCAACTGAGTTGCAAAACAGAAAGGTACCTCTCACAACTGATGGAGCCGGTACTAGGTCCTGCGCGGTAACAACATACACGCGCCCTGTAGGCCCCTGATCCACCTGCTCACCTCTAGGAGCAAAAGACTACTGCACAGACTGGGATGACGAAGCTCCCGGATTGGCCCTCGAGGCCTACACAGACTGAGCTGGCTGATAACCCTGCATTTGCCTAGAACCAGACGCCCCCGAGGTGGCACTCAACTGTGGGCAAAACCTCTTCAGGTGCCCGGGCTGACCACACTGATAGCAAGACAGAGGCTGGCCCCTGCCCTAACTCTAGCCCTGAGGTCTAGCTGAAGAAGAAGCAGCCCACTGACCTCCTCCCTTCTGTGGGAAAACTGAAGACTTGTGACCCAGCTGGCCACAAGTAAAACAAGTCAAGCCTCCCTGATTACCTCTCCTGGAGCCTGCACTCGGCACTGGAAAGGTCGATCTAGCCAAACCACCCTGAGATTGCTGAGGGTTAGAACCCGTCTGTCTCCTGCCATCACCCTAACCATCTTGGCTCCTCTTGGAGCCTCTCTGCCCTTCCTCATCCTCCTGCATCATAATCTCCATATGAGCTGCAGTATCCACCAAACGTCTATACTCTCGAATAAGGACCCTCCAACCCTCAACTTGAGTCCACGCCTCAACTTCTGCTCAAACTCTAAGCAACGGCGTTCCTCAGACGCCACAAGTTCAGGTACGAACCTGGACAAGCTAGTAAAAGTAGCCTCAAACTCGGCCACTGACAAACCCTGCTGTTTAAGCTGGCAAAACTATTCCCTTAGCTTCTCCCTTGCAGCTGAAGATAAAAACTTCTCCTGGAAAGCATTCACAAACACCTCCCATGCACCACCAACACTGCCCTTCTCGTACTTCCACCATTGACCCGCATCTCCCTTCAGTTGGAAGGATGCCAAGGTCACCTTTAAAGCCCCGTCCTCGATGCCAAGCATCTCGAACGTCTTCTCCATCTGTTCCAACCACTCGTCAGCCTTAAGTGGCTCCTTCGGATCCCCAACAAACTCGTCCGGATTGGACCGGAAGAATTCCCTCTTCAAGAAGGAAGGCCCTGCCTCAGCTGTGTGGGCTTGTTCCTGATTCCCAGCTCTGAGAATACCCAAAGGTCCTGCTATTTCTCGGGCCAAGGCACTCATAGCCTGCTGACCCGCTGGCTCGGCCACATGGGCCTGACCAACTCCCTCTTGCTGTGCCGGAATATCATCTGGTAAAGGTATCTCCTGCCTGCCACGCCTACTATGTCCTCGTCCTGACATCCAAATAAAGGTAACCAAGACTATTAGCACATTCACAAATGTGCCGAAGCTATAACACTCACGTCCTAATGCATGGACAACTGTAATTCACTCCACGTAAGCACATAATCATATAAGCAACTACGAATTTCATTTCCGGATAATGACAGTCCCGAGGCGTTACTAGAGTTCCGGTTAGAAACAGCATTGATCAAGTGCCTTTCCAACAAGACTCCCAGAAACCCAAGGATCCAATCAACATCCTAGAAACTACATTCCATACCCACATAGTCACATAAGCATGTTATCAATTAAACACATAGCATATGACACTACATCTAAGTCTCTATCAAGCGAGACAAACCCATTGTGATACTAATCACTTCCTACGTACCCAAAGTATTCGAACCCGGTACGCTCTGATACCAAGTCGTAACGCCCTCAAAAATATACATAATACCCATCATTCAGACATGTAGTAATATAAGAAAATCAACGCCTTTCCATTCATCAGAGTAGTTCTTACAACAGTATTACATGTTAACAACAAAAGGAAGTGCCCTACAGGCTTACAGCTTTCCAAGTCAACACTTGGTTACACAAAAGAAGAGTACTAACTCTATACAAAATAAGCCCTTGGCTTGATATACATGTAATACAAACAAAATTAATCAAAAAGAGTCTTCAACTTCCATAACTATCCAAGCTATGTCCTTGGAGGTGGCATGCTACCTGTACCTGAAAAATAATGTCCCATATAGGGTGAGCCAACGCCCAGTAGAGATATGCTAAACACAATATGAGCAATAACTAAGACATTAGCAATTGGTAAATGTTTAACTCCCATAAATCAATTCAAAAGACCATTTCCATAACATGACCACTATGGCTATGTTTCATTTCATTTTCCATTTCTTATCCAATTCCCAAATTCATACCCATGGCTCAGAACCTGGCCACACACTCTAAACGAAATAATAATTCATTTTAAACGTTTCCCAGTTCGCAATAGATAAGCGTACAAGCTGTATCAGCATCTTCACAGATAAGCATTTGAGCTATCAACACTTCCATAGATAAGCATATGAGCTATTCAACACACTAACTGACAAGCATATGAGCTGTATCAGTGGAGTCCATCCCCTATCTCCTCCCAAACAACATCCGGTTTAGAGGTCCATCCCCTATCTTCCCCTAAGCCGTGGAGTACATCCCCTATCTCCTCCCATACACACAACGTATATACACATGGGTCATATACACAATCAATCAATATATAACGTTAATGTATTCTATCAACCGTCATACTCTATGACACATCCACTTGATTAGTTTTAGTTTGCCTAATCATCATGCATTGTCTACAACAATCAAAACTACCCTCCACCGGTAGCCCAAAGCGATTATTTCTAAACAGATAATAAAAGCTCCAACAGTTAAAATATCAATATTTTCAAGAGTGAGTGATTAATAAATCCAACTCTACCATTCTACAATATAATGAGCCAATTTCATTATTTCCAACTCAATTCCAAATAACAACAATTTTTCCAAATTAATTATACCAATTAATTTATACAACCGATTAGGGTTTTCTACCCCATTTCCCAATATAGACCCAAGAGTCCAAATATCAATAACCAACAACAATAACATTATTTTGAAACCCAAAATACACATTTTAGAATCAAAATAACAAACCCCCTTTTATACATTTTGAAACCCTAGATCTCAAAACCAAACCAATTAACAAAGTGCCAAAAAATCTAGGTCAAAACCCATAAGAGTGAGTAGGTATCCCTACCTCAAAAGATGAAACCCAACGAAGGAGATGACGAAAATGAAGATGCTCCAAATCACGAATTTCTCAGATCAAAAGATAGCCCTCGACGATCAACAACCTTTTTGTAAAGGCCAAAGGTGAGGAAACAACTCCTACTAGATTAATACCTAGAGAGAAGTGGGGGTTTTAGAGAGAGAAGCTCTCAAATGGCGTTTTTGAAAAGTAAGAGAGAGCGTGAGGAAGTAAAAAGTGACTTGAAAATGCCCAACTGCCTTCTGATATACGACAGGTCCGCTCAAGCAGAAAACACAGCGCTCGAGCGTCAAAAAAACAAAGTACTGAGTTCGCTTAAGCGCAAGAAGTCTCGCTCGAGCTCCAAGACACAAGAATAAAGTACATCCGCTCGAGCATGAAAACCAGTCCGCTCGAGCGTAGATTTTTCCCTCCCAGAACTAACACCACAAAAGTACTACCCGCTCAAGCGCCAACAAGCCCGCTTGAGCGCGACCCGCTCGAGCACAGGAATTCCCGAGCGTAGAAATCACACCTGCAGAAGTTTTGCAGAGCACGAAAATACTGGGAGTGTGCAAACTCTGCTTGAGCGCTAGACAACCCCCTCAAGTGGAACGACCAAAAACCTGGCAACAAGAAATTTGACCAAGGCTCAACCCACCTGCTCGAAACATGCCCAACACATCGTAAAACTCAATCAAATGGAATTAAAGGACGACAACATGGTAGACACAACTACCAACTCCACAGAACCGAGTCTGGAATGCAACTAAACAGTAAAGGGAATATCGGAATCGCTATAATTGTCAACATGTAATACCTTTTGTAAGAATAATCTGATGATTATAATATGAAAACTCTTTTATTTATCGTGAATGTATGCTATAATGGATTTTTTTTTAGGGCGTTACATGTATTGATTGATTATTGTATGTGATGAAATGCTGAAATACATTATATATGTATATTTGTTAGGGAGGAGATAGGGGATGTACTCCAGTGTGTTGGAGGAGATAGGGGATGCACTCCACACACATATGTGTTCATATACTTTAACACATTATTTATGTATCTTTGTTTGGGAGGAGATAGGGGATGTACTCCATATGTGTTCATATATTTTAACACATTGTTTGTGTATCTTCGTTTGGGAGGAGATGGGGAATTTACTCCATATGTGATTATACGCTTAAATACATTGTATATGTATCCTTGATTGGGGGATAATGAGGGATGGACTCCATAGATAACTAAGCTGGCTAGAATGTCCGGCGTGAAAGTCCCAAAACCTTATAAATTGAAGTGCATGAATAGAGTTGTTAATTGGAGTATTAATTACATGAGTTGTAGTCTCATTTTGAATCATAGATAACGGAAGTATTAATGAGTCGAGTTGTAATCTCACCTAAATTGTTTGGTTAGATAATGACCCATATGGAGGAATTGAATTGGATAAATAAGGGAAGTGGGTGGTGGCATGGATGTATTTGTTGTCGGGAGATGAGAAGGGTATGAATTGGTCTGCACGTGTTAATCACTTGTCGAATGATAATGTTTTAGTTATTTTTCATGTTGGGTTTAGTATATCTCTACTGGGCTTTGGCTCACCCTACTTGGGACACCATTTTCAGGTACTGGAGACGTGCCAAATTCAAGATATTTGCTTGGGAGGTTTTAGGAGTTAAAGACTCTGCTTTATTATTTGTTTTGTTGATTATATGTAAATGTAAGTTGAGGACTTTACTTGTAAAAGAGTTAGAACTCTTCTTTCGTATAACCAAGTAACAACTTGGAAAGATGTAAGCCCGCAGGGCATTTTATCATTTTTGTAAACATTTGTGACTTGTATGAGATATTCATTTGTAATATTAACTCTGATGTAAGTATGGGAATGTGACTTATCTATCTTGTGTATCTATATAGGACAATTTGCATGGTGGAATTATGTATTATTTTGGGGGCGTTACAAAAACACCATTGATCTCCATCGTCAGAGTTGAATATCTCCATCGTTGGCAGAGGGTTTCGTTTGGTCGGTGCATTCTCGTCATTTCAAATATCCATCGTTACTGTTGTTGTGTTGTTGGCTTGCCAATGCATTGTTGTTGTTTCAGATCTCCATCTTCGCCATTGTCTCACCGTTGCTTCGCCGGTGCATTGTCAATATTGAAGATTTATCTTTCTCACCCTTGATTCACACATTTAATTCTCACATTGATATGTTTTTTCTATCTTCTTTTAACCGATTCAACTTCCATAGAAATTTATATTTCGAGTTTGGCTCAACTTTGGATGTCTGAACATAATATCATCGTAGAAAAAAAAATAAAATTGAACAAATTGAATATGTTCAAAATATTTATGTTGAATAAAATAAATACGTTCAGACTTTATATGCTAAACAATTTCAATTCGTTCAGATTTATTATGTTGAACATATATTAAATTTTATATGTTGTTATTATTATTATTATTATTATTATTATTATTATTATTATTATTGTAAGTATTGAATACATCTACTTTTTGTAAAAAAGAAAAGAAAGTATACCAAAAATAAATTAAATTTAAGAAATGAAATTCTTAAGGAATTAAAATGTTCAATTTTTTATGTATGAACATTTGTAATCTGGTCAACTTTAATAATTTGAACAAAATTATTTGGTTCGAATAAAAATAATCAAACATTATGCAAAAGTTTAACTCAGATTATCTGAACATGTAACGAACAAAGTCATATTCCCGACGATTATATGAATGAGATAAACAAAAAATTAAAACCTAAGTATTAAATTGACATTTTCATTGTTGCATTATTCAAAATCAACAATCTCAGTGTCATCCATGGTGCGCAAATCGTCAAAACTAATTGATTTCAATATTTTTATACCCTAAATCTTCAAAACCAATTGATTTCAATGTTCTTAAACCCTAAAACCAATTGATCTCAATATTCTTAAATTTTAATGTTCTTAAACCTTAAACCAATTGATTTCAATATTCTTAAACACTAAATCTTCAAAACCAATTTATTTTGGATGTTTATATGTCTATATGTGATGATGGTGTGTAAAGAGTATTTTAAGTTTTCATATATGAAATCTTTGAATAGGAGGAATACACCCCTACGTTGTTTTTAGTGGTGTGTAAATAGAATTTTCCAATTTGAGAATATTACAATCATTTCAAATAACACACAAAAAGAAAGAAAGCAAAAGTACTCTTATGGCCTTCATTACCTTCACTAAAAGGAATTAGTGTTCAAGAACATAGAGAACATGACAACGAAAATGACACTTAAATCCAATCTCAATTTAAAACCAGCATTTTTAAATCTTCCAGTCTATGTCGCAAGTCCATCTAACAACCTCTACAAAGGAAAATTGTGAAAAACACGTTTCATGGTGCCATTGACACTTTTAATAAACACATCTCCATTACGTTTGTAATCAACATCACCACCTAAAGATCCAAGTTGGAGGTCCTTTTTTCAAGAATATGTTAGTAAAAATTATGCTCACTCCCAGTCAACATAAATTGAACAACAATTTAAACAAACAATCAAACAAAGAAACTAGACGACTGTGCTTTTGATTTAAATGCCTCAAAAGAATGAGGAGTTCTTTGGAACAAAATTACAATCGACAAAGTAAACAAAATAAACAATAGGTAATTCCAGAATGAAACCACCAAAGTTCATAAAGGTTACAAGTTACAGAGAAAACTACTCCTAAATTAAAAGAACTACTCCTAGATATAAGCTAAATTGTTGTTGTGTTGTTGATGATCTCCTTTCTTCCAAATCCTTCGCTCTTATATCTTCTTTCTCTTTTCTTGGCCCACGATTGCATGACTCCTTCTTACCTGCAACTACAATTGCCAACTGCCATGGTAACTGCCTCCTCACTTCTAAGTCTTCAAACTCTACCAAGCCTTCAAAACTTCCTGTCTAATCATCTCTCTTCCATATTGCCACATGTCCCTTTACACTTTGAGCACCACATCGACAAGGTAAAGCCTTCCATCTCGTACGTATTCCTTTCTGAAAACAATCCACTAAGTTCATGACTTAGACTGATAACTGCTCCATCACTTGAATCATTCTATGCATGTGCTCAACCTTTTCATGCCACCTGTCCCTCTAACTGATGAAGGACTTTCACTTTGACTCTGCCATGTGTCATCATTTGATTGATACACCTGTTGACAAGAATTTCACAAAAATGGGTGCAAACAATGCCCCATTATTTAAGTTAAATAAATAATAATGATTTTGAACTTAAACAAATCCATTCCCTTGGCCAGATAAATAATATACTTAATTTGAACAAATCCAAACATTGGGCCCAACAAAAGCTACAAAAGCTTGAACCTTCCAACTTCACCTCACTTCAATCTTCTCTCTCTCTTTTGAAACTCCCATATCAGAACACTAAACAACTTAAAACTCTAAACAATGGCTCTTGAAATCCACGAAAGAAGATGAAACCAATGATGAACATCTTAGATTCCCCAAAACCATTAGGGAACTCACCAGCTCTCTAATGCTGGAGTTAACTTTGATTCCAAGTACCACCACCGTAGCCAAAGCAACCCTAGGACCTACGTTTATAGCCTATTTCCTAGATGACCTAACTCCATACTACCCACTTGCTAATGGCAAAACTCTGTTTCTCAACCAACCAAAATTCAATTAGGTAAATTGGGACAACAACAAAAACCCTCTTAGATCATGGAGACAACTAGATTCTACTTGGCAAAGCTGGGTCGAACGAATTGAAGCTCATGACTCAGATGTATGGAAACATCTAGGCATTAGTGAGGTAATTCGTCTGTCGACCCTCAAATTTGATATGAATAAGTGGTTAATTGCTGCTGCTGCCTGTTTCTGGTCACAATCTTGTAACTCAATGCTCCTAGGGTTTGGCATGATATCTCCAACCATCCTAGATGTAGCCTATTTAATTGAACTCCCCATTCTAGGATTAGAAATCAGTGCTTTACTAGAACCCCCACCAATAACTTTCACCCTTAACACTGACATGAGTTACACTGAGTTTATTAAAAAATACAGAGGCAAAAGAAACACCCCAATCGATGACCAAGAAAGAGTTGCCTTTTACTTAGTTTGGCTTTGCTAATTCATTTTTTGTGTTCCTGGCTTCAAAATTGCCAAGGAATACCTTCCATTGGCCTTATGCCTTCAAGATGGCCAAGCCATGGCTTTTGTTCCTTACTTACTTGCCACCCTCTATAAAGGCATGTTTTCTTTTGTTAATAAAAAGATATCCTACATCTGTGGTGGACCAAATTTTCTTTGTAGAAGTGCAACTGGTGTCATATTAATTGTAAAATTGACCAGCAAGGCAATTCAAGAGCAAAAGCTATAGTAAATAGTCTCAAATTGTAATTTAAAATGTAAATATTCATTTATAATTATTAAATTTGAAAAATAACAAAATTTCCATCATTATTTGAAACTTACAAAAACTATGAAATTTCCTAGCATGTTTTGCAAATTCTCAAAAATATGTCCAATTTATATTTCATTAATAAAAAAATTTCAATAACCAAATTTAAATACCAAAATAATTATATTTTGAAAAGTTGGGGTATTACAAAGGCAGTTATGGTGTAGGCAGTTATGCCTGTTGACATGAGTAGGATAAATGAGTGAAAAATAGAAAGAAAAGAATGGTGATGCAAGGAAGGTGAACACTCAAACACTCGAACAACCACAAATTAGATATAAAAAAAAAAAAGATACTCTCTGGTAATAATACTAATTCTTCAAAATAAAACTCATTTGCCCTGAGGCATACATGTCAATTTATACTAGAGAATACCTAAAGAAAAAAAGGTAAACTACATCCTAGGTTAATTACTTGCTAACCAAGCCAAAATAAAATAAAATAAAATAATTACCAAACTAGGAAATATTTGAGTTATGCTCAAATTCAAATACTATAGTCAAAAATAAACATACTGGAAAAAATGAAGGCAAAATTATATTCGTATATACCAAGTTATAGACGAATCAATTACTTCTACAAATGCAAAATCGTGAAACTAAGAGCCTAAATGTTGGAATTTGCCCAAAATCTGTTGTTGGCCATTCAAGATTGATAGGTCCTAATTGTCATGAAGTTTTTCATGTCCTGACCAAATTTCATGCCATTTTGAGCACATGTCATCTTGTGTTTACTAGTGCCTTTTACCTTTGCCTTATTTATCAATAGACACAAGGCAAATGTAAACAAGGCAAAGACAAAGGCCAAGAGTATATTTTAGGTCACACATGATTTTGATCTATATATTTTATATTTTAATCATTTTTTTTTCAACATATGTATATAAGGGTAAATTTACTCATCTCCTTGAGGTTTGAAGAAAATACAATTAATCTTATATTTTTTATATAATTACACGGACCTCTTGTGGATACCACACATTTCGACGCACCCACACATCAAATTAGACTATCTCAAAATCAAGTGTGAACCATCGAGATCTATAATGACAACAAATCGTTTATCCCACAGTGTCGTTGGCCCACAAGTTTTGCCAAAATAGATTGATTCACATCAAAGAGCTGCCACCTATTTTTTATGGGAAGGTAGGAAACCATTTAACTCCATTTAATTTAGGCACTAATCCATTACAATCAAAGGATTTGATTAGGGAGTTTAGTAGGTACAAGAGGGGAAGGTCATTAATGTAAGCACCTCTCTTATCCAATCAAGTTCCATATTTATTTATTTATTTCTCAATACTAATATCGTCTAAGATTTTTATCAGAACCGAGGGTTTATTTCTCAATACTAATCTAAGCACCTCTCTTATCCAATGAAGTCATTATCATTTGCCATTTACCAGCTTGGATTGCTCGTTGTTCGTATTCATTAAAATTTTATTCTTATATTTGCCATTCATTGATGAAGGGATCAATTTTTGTGCTAAAAATACAGGGTAGAATATCAGCTTCCAAATATTTTTGTAGCTACAAAGGAAGCTTGAATGATGCTTTAAAATATGGCATTATGGCAGAATAGGCAAGCATCGATGCCTATTTGTTTGTCACTCCATGCTATCTTTTGAGACCTTCAAGAGAGAAAAATGCGAAAACAAAAAAAACCTTAGGCTGTTGTTAGTGTTAAAAAACGGATATAAAGTGTATTGAAATGTGTAAAAGGTATATAAAAATATGTAAAGTGTTTTGGGATTGTTTGCACCTATTTTTGCCAAACCCTGTCGACAGGTGGTTCAGTCAGTAGAGGACATGTGGCCAAGTTCGGAGGACAGAGATCGTCAACTAGAAGTGAAGTTTGAATTTGAGAATAACGTGGAAGGTGGAGCGGTTATTGACAATGTACCCATGGACTTAGTGGGTTGTCTTTAAAAGAAAACATGAACAGAGTGGGAGTTTTCCTCTGTCGAATGAGGGATAGAAGGACTCAGGGACACATGTTAACTTACAAGAAATGAAGTCCAACAGGTAAAGGTAAAGGCATGATGCGGTTTGAAGGCTGGGAAGTGAGAGTGTAGTTGTGGCAATTACACAACAGTAGTTGTAGATTAAAGAGATCATGGGGTCATGGGAAAGAAGAGCTATAAAAGACCAGAAGTTGGCAAAAACAGAGGCATCAACAACAACATAACAACTTAGTTTTTAGACCTAGGAGCAGTTAAGATCATAACGTAGAAGTAGTTTTTGCTATTGTAGTCTGTAATCTGATGAACATAGGTGATTTCAGCATGAAGTTGCTTTTGTTTGTTTAATCTACCTTGTTACCATCTGTTGATACAATAATTTGAAGTTGTTTTCTTTTTATTCAACCTACCTTGTTACCATCTGTTGATACAGAGAACTTGGTGTCCTTCTTGTTTACTTTGCTATCATTGTTTGATTCAAAGAAGTCCTTATTCTTTTGAGGCATTCGAACCAGAACCACAATTGCTTGGTTGTTCCTATTTAAGTTGTGTAGTTTAAAATTATTGCTTGGTTGCTGTCGATCCAACCCTTGCATAATTTTTACTAACAGGGATATGAGAAAAATTTATTAAGATTATAAATATTTTGGCCTTATGTGCTTCTTATTGACAGCCCTGAAGGCTATCATTGTAACGCCCTCAAAATAATAACATTAAACCCGACAAATAAGACATGCATTGATATTCAAAAGTTCCACATTCTTTCATTTCTCAGAGTTTCATTACAAAAAGTATTACATGTTAACAACAAAAGCAAATGCCCTACAGGCTTACAGCTTTCCAAGTTAACACTTGGTTACAACAAAAGAGTACTAACTCATACACATTAAGCCCTTGGCTTGTATTTACATGTAATACATCAAAAAGTAAAACGACAACATTATGTCCGCCTCTAGCCTCCCAAGCTATGTCCTTGGAGGTGGCATGCTTCCTGCACCTGAAAATGATATTCCCATATAGGGTGAGCCACAGCCCAGTAGAAATACACTAAACCAACCATGAACAATGACTAAAAGATTAGCAATTGATAGATGGCCAACACTGATACATCCGCATAAATCACATTTTATGTCATACGACTTATGAGTCCAAGTTACTTTTCATTTTCCCCTTTTTAACAGATGAGCATATTAGCTCTATCATCATCTCAACAGATATGTATAAAAACTATATCCCACATTCACAGATAAGCATATAAGCTATATCCACATTCTACAACAGATATGTATAGGAGTTCATCCCCTATCTTCTCCCAAACAACATCCAGTTTAGAGGTCCATCCCCTATCTTCCCCTAAACCACGGAGTACATCCCCCATCTCCTCCTCTACACATAACGTATACAAACACAATGGTTCTATATACAATCACCCAATACATACAGTTAATGTATTCTATCAACCGCCAAGTTCCATGACACATTTCATTGATTAGTTTCAGTTTGCCTAATCAACATGCATTGTCTACAACAATCACAACTATCCTCCACCGATAGCCCAAAACAGTGATTTCTAGACTGGAAATAAATATATCAACAATTCAATAGGCGAGTGATTTAAATTATCCAACTACACCATTTAATCAACG
>NW_021024502.1:1158990-1185941 GCF_004153795.1 Camellia sinensis | reverse complement strand
CCCAACATCTCAAAATACTAAAATTTAAAGACAAAATCCATAGAGAGGAGTAGGGTATCCCTACCTCGAAGTTTAAGCCAAAAAGGAGATGAAGACTCGAAGATCAACGTGTTCCAAATCCCAACTTTTTCAGATTAAAACAAATCTCTCAACGCCCTCTATCTTTTTAACAAAAGCCCTAGGCTAGAATCACACTCTAGGGAGATCAATTCTTAGAGAGAATATAAGTATAGAGAGAGAGAGTCTCGGATCTAGGGTTTGATCAAAAAAGAAAGTGGAAAAGTGATGTTCAAAACGCTACTGTCCGCTGATATAAAACACGCTCGCTCGAGCGAAGCCTTTCTCGCTCGAGTGTCCAGACACAGAAAACTCTCGCTCGAGCCAAGAAGTTCTCGCTCGAGCCAAAAACTCAAAAGTGCGCTCGAGCGAAAGAATTCTCGCTCGAGCCAACAACTCAAACCCTCAGGTCTGCAACCTGAAGCACGCTCGAGCGACAGACCTCTCGCTCGAGCGAAGAACAAACCAGACCGCTCGAGCCAAGAAAAGCTCGCTCGAGCTAAGAAACACAACTCTCAGGTCCAGAACCAGGAGCAAGCGCTCGTTCGAGCGAAGCCACTCTGGCTCGACCCACCAGACACGAACTCATCTCTCGCTCGAGCGACAACCTCCTTGCTCGAGCGAAGGGCCAAAAATCTGGGCAGCAACACTAGGCTCCCAAACACAACCAACCTGAAACAAACCTGCCCAACACATCCTATAACTTAATATACCAGTTATGAGGATGCAAACAAGATAATAAACAACTACCAACATCCACGGACACATGTCCGGATCACTGTATAACAAGGGTAAACCCGGGATCGCTATAATCATTAGGAGGACCCTCAAAAAAACCATGTCATCTTTTATCAGATAGAGTAGCTAAATTTTACACTAATAGTAAAAGCAATCATAAAGGTTGATCCATTATTGGTGTTTTTATTTAAGAAAGCTTTTGCTTGGTTGCTAATTTCATTTTATTTGTTATTAAGCGAATTCTCTCGACTTCTGGATGTTTTGTTACTGGAAACAAGTGTACATTGCGAATGCATAGGAATCTCTTGCCTGCACCCTTGGGTGCCTTGAAAGCCAACATTGGGGCATTTCTTGGTGCAAAGGTGGATGCTCAAGGTGCTAAGTGTGAGAACGTAGGTTCAAAATTGAGAGCAACCACTTTATACAAATAATGCCGAAGGTTTGGCCTATCTGATTCCCCAGTCTTCTCCTAGGACCCTCAATTAAAAGGGACCAATGTTACTATTTTTAAAAGCCATCCTGTTAGGTTCATCCAAATATTCTATTGACAACTTTTGTTTTGTTTTCTTATTTTGATAAATAATTTTCTTTTGTTTTTCTTTTCTATTTGGGTGGTTTTTTGTTATTTATATATTTTGGTATGTATGTTTGTGTGTGTGTGTTTAGGGAAATGGAGGGGAGGTAGGAGGTGCTGATAATAAACAGTGTTTATTGAGTTATGATTAAGAGCAAAATATTACTTCTTTGAAAACCCTTGAATGGGATTCTTTAACCTGTCGGAATATGGATGATTTGGATGGTTATGTAGGACTATCTTTACCACTTAAATGTAATATGTGAATATTGTTGCTCGTATATATTGTATGTTCCACCAAATATATTTTTAGATTTTCTTGTTTGTTTATTCTATAAGAATATAATTTGCTTCTTTGAAATTTCAACCTTTGTATTTGCAGATAATTTCTTTTCTTCAGCAGAAAATGCAGATTCTCATGTTGCGGAGAGAATACCCTCCGTATCAGAAAATGTTAAAATGTTACTAATCAGGTTTACATTTTTCTCAATGTTAAAAGATACATTTAAAACCAAAATATTTCTACTACTACTCAGATTCAATATTTAGTACATGTCAGCTCTCAATCAAAAGTGAATTTGGTTATGCTGTTTTTGTGAATCATCAAGTTCTCGAATACATTTATCCTGTTTTTAAATGATAGCATTTTCCAAGTGAATTATATCTTAATCTGTTTGACAATGATTTGAAATGCAACTTTCTTTAACAGATTAAGTAGTTGGAATCGGATATGAAAGGTTGGGATGTTATCAGCTCATCTTTATGATGAGTTCTAAGGTAAAAATCAAACTCACCTCACTACAATCACATTTCATTTATACTATTTTGAATCTTTTATCAACTTATGAATTTGTTTCCTTAACTTGCTGGAAGTTCTTGAAGATGCTTGCGACTTTGCACAATAATATGGAGGCTTGTTATGGGAAGACTCAACAAAGAATACTCATATGCACATGTGAGAATTCTTGTGTCATCAAAGGCAATACATTATGTGTGCAATTTGCCAGAAGGGAATTGAACACTTGAAGAAATCATTTCATTTTTTACCTGATAGAGTAGCTAAGACTTTAGAGAAATAGTTATTGAAATTACAAAGTTTGGTCCTTTACTTGTGTTTTTCTTTATTTGTTTCTTCTATTTGAATATAATATGCTTCATTGAAATTTGAACCCTTGTATATGCAGATAATTTATTTTCTTGAGCAGAATGCCCAATTTCTTTTCTTCGATGCATATCCTTCTGTTGCAGAGAGAATACCCTCTTTACCAGAAATTGTTACTAATCAGGTTTACATTTTTCTCAATGTTCAGATACATTTACAAACCTAAATATTAATGCTACAATTCAAATTTAATATTTTGTATATATCAGCTCTCAATCATAAGATATATGTTATTTTTGTCAATCACCAAGTTTTTGAAGACATATATATCCTGTTTTAAATGATAGCATTTACCGAGTTATTTTATACCTTAATCTGTTTGACAATGATTTGAAATGCAATTCTCTTCAACAGATTAGGTTGTGAAAATTGGACATGATTCACCAGCTCATCTTTATGATGAATTCCCTCTGGGGTAAAAATCAAACTCATCTCCACTACAATTGCATTTCATGTATCTTACTTTCAATCTTATATCAACTTATGGATTTGTTTCCTTATCTTGATGGAAGTTTTAGAGGATGCTTGTGACTTTGAACAATGATATTCAAGTTTGTTATGGGAAGCCTAAACAAAGAGTACTTAAATGCGCATGTGAGAATTGAACACTTGAAAAAACATACCCTTTTTTTTTCCATTAGAGGATGCAAAATTACCAGATATGAATGAGAAAAAAAAAATAAAGAAGAAGAAAGGAGGGAAGAAATGTGAGAAAATATAAAAAGTTGTTGTTTGGCTGTTCAAATTGCTACCCTTTTATGCTTCCAAGTAACTTTCACTTCCGTTTGGGTCCCAACTTTTATTTACATACTTGTGAACCTTGGTTTGTGATGCTTCTCTATTAGGTTTGGGGTGTTCAAATATATAAAAGTGTTTACCTTTTCAATTACTTTCCCAATAAAAATTGGGTGTAGCTGTTTGCACTCCACTCAAATACTCCTATATTCCCAAAATGACACAAAAATATATTAAAGCTCCTTAAACTTACCTAACCCATATTTTTTTGTCATTTTGGAGTATTGAAGTATTTGGGTCAATTTAGACCAAAATGACAAATTGAAAAATTAAAGCACAAAATTGATGTAATTGGAATTACAGGAATCAAATTAATACAATGGAAAAATTAAAGAGACTACTGGTATAATTTTTCCAAAAAACCAATAACATCATATACAACATTCTTTTCCTATTCAACAATTGCATGGTAGATAAAAATATATATATTCCCTCTTTTTTTTGAACTGTTAATTGTAAGTTAAAAAAGGTAAGAGGTTTTCAGGTGGTTGAGGCTCTCCTTTACAAGGCATGATGCTTGCATTCCCGTTTTACTACTACACAATGTGACTTCCCTTTTCTCTACCCACTTCTATCAATTGTACAACAACAACAACAACAACAACAACAACAACAACAACAACAACAACAACAACAACAACAACAATAATAATAATAATAATAATAATAATAATAATAATAATAATAATAATAATAATTGTAAGTTAGAAAAGAGTTGTATAAGTGTATACAATGCTAAAAATAGGTTACTATATATTCTGGTTTTGTGCAAAGGAAAATACATTAGTTTCAATTCTGTCCTTTGTCTTTAGTTTCTCTCACAAATTACCTTTGATATATATATATGGGTGAATTACACTAATAGTCCCCTTAGTTTGGCGCTTGTGTCACTTTGGTCCCTGACTTTTCAATTATGACATATTTGACCCTGAATTTTGAATCTTGTTCCAAATAAGGACAATTGAAGATATCATTAGACTTTTGAAGTGTAAAATTGTCAATTTGATAAAATATAAGCTAATTTGACAAAAATAAATATCAAACAAATATTTTTCAATTTTAATAAATTATTTCTACCTACTAAAAATAAAATTATGTAAAATTGATAAATCTTTTAGACATTTATTTATTTTTTTACTAAATTAAATTTTATTATGCGTTTGGATAATGATCATGGAAAATTCATTTTTAAAAATTAATCATGTAATTTTTATTAATTTTTATCAATTATACATACTTTTATCATTGGTGGATAAAAATAATTTTTAAAAAATTAAAAATATTTTTTTGACATTTATTTTTGTCAAATTAATTTATATTTTATTAAATTGACGATTTTACTCTCGAAATTAAACAATGGTATCTTCAATTGTCCTTATTTGGAACAAGATTCAAAATTAAGGGTCAAATGTGTCTAAATTGAAAAGTCAGGGACCAAAGTGACACGAGTCCCAAACTATAGGGACTATTAGTGTAATTTGCCCTATATATATATATATATATATCCACTAGTGGATTCATGTTGTGACTCTTGCTCTTTTAAGGTTGATTTGTTTTGTAGTAAAATGCCTCTTCTCCTCTCTTTCCTTCAGTAGGAACTAGAGATGGTAATGGATAACCTACCTTGTGGGTATCCATGGAGACCCAACCCAAATGGATTTTTCCTTTTTTTCTTGTCCGTCGGGTAGGGTAAGTGATGTTCTTTAAAACTCACTGGGGATGGGGTGGGGATGGGTACCCCTTAATTTCCCCATATATATATATATATATATTTTAAGTACATCGAAAAATAATTTCTCCATGTGTTTTCACTAGGGATGGTAATGGGGGTTAATGGGGTGGATATTAATTCCCGTCCCCATTTCCTTATAATTATTTTTTCCCATTTCCCATTTCCCATTCCCCATAGGTACTACCCTCTCCATCTCCTAATGGGTTTGGATTTTCCCCAACCAAACTTGACCCCCCCCCTTTTTTTTTTAAAGATTCACAACCAAAGCTAAATATACATTCAATCTTATTTTATTTTATTTGGCTCAACAACAGAATGAAATACACATTAATTAACATTGTTACATTATTCTTGTCAAATTTTATGTAGATTTAGAATTTTTAAAATTTATTTAGAAAAATTCTATTCCTACAAAAAAATTCCATCTTCTTTTTTATTTTTTTTTTAAATTTTATGTATCTCCTTCTCCTCTCTATTAATTGATTTTCAATAATCTGAAGGTGAGTTGTTGCTCTTGTTTCCATCTTCTTCTTCTTTCTTTTTTTTTTAAATTTTTATTTGCATTTATAGAATGAATATTCTAGTTTCAATATCTCCTACGATCGTTTTATTAGATTTCTCTCTGATTTGATGATAACCTTAGATTGAATTTCCCAATTTTCATCTTAACTAGTGATCATCTTAATTGAAATTTTGTACATTTTTGTCTTCAATTTCTATGTTTTGGTTATGATTAATTGCACGTTTTTGATCGATAGTCACAATCTTGTCACCGCTAGATTATCGCCATCGCAAATCACCATTGCTGTAGTGAGAGGATGAGAGAGAATGAGAATTAGAACTCTAATTGTAAATAGAGTAGTGAAAACGTATGGAGAAATTATTTTCTGATGAACCTAAAATAAAATATGGAGAAATTAGTAGGTACCCATCCCCGGTAGAGATTTAAAGAATATCACTTATCCTACCCGACGAACAAGAAAAAAGGAAAAAACCCATGTATTTGAGTTGGGTCTCCATAGATACCCACAGGGTAGGTTATCCATTTCCATCCCTAGTTTTCACTACTCTGTTTACAATTAGAGTTTTAATTCTCACTCTCTCTCATCCTCTCACTACAACAACGGTGATTTGCGATGTCGACAATCTAGCGGCGACAAGATTGTGACTATTGATAAAAAAAAAGGGCAATTAATCATAACTAAAACATGAAAATTTAAGACAAAAATGTACAAAATTTCAATTAAGGTGATCACTAGTTAAGATGAAAATTGGGAAATTCAATCTAAGGTTACCATCAAATCAGAGCGAAATCCAATAAAACAATTGCAAGAGATATTGAAACAAGAAAATTCATTCTATAAATGTAAATAAAAAATAAAAAATAAAAGAAGAAGAAGAAGATGGAAACGAGAGTAACAACTCACCTTTAGATTATCAAAGATCAATTAACAGAGAGGAGAAGGAGATACATAAAATTAAAAAAATTAAAAAAGAAGATGGAATTTCTTTGTAGGAATAGAATTTTTCTAAATAAATTTAAAAAATTCTAAATATACATAAAATTTGACAAGAATAATGTGACACTGTTAATTAATGTGTATTTGATTTTGTTGTTGAGCCAAACAAAATAAAATAAGATTGAATGTATATTTAGTTTTGGTTGTGAATCTTGAAAAAAAAATAAAAAATTGGTTGTGAACCTTAAAAAGTAAAAAATAAAAAAAAGGGGTCAAGTTGGGTTGGAAAAAATCCAAACCCATTAAGAGATGGGGAGGGCAATATCCATGGGGAATGGAGAAAAATAATTATAGGAGAATGGGGATGGAGAATTAATATCCTTCCCATTAACCCCCCATTGCCATCCCTAGTAGGAACTGATTTTGTTTTCACCACCTTGTATTTGATCATCACACTACTAAATAACCATTCTATAAGTTCTAATCTATCTTGCTTTCTAGTTAAAATAAAATGACGGACTCTGACACTTTTTCTTTATTAACCATATTTGTTATAAGAATAATATTGCCAAAAAGTGTTCTCATCAAAAAAATTAGAAAAATTAACTTATATGCATCTCATAAGTACATGAAATACTACAATACTTTTTACCAAATTAAATTCTTATTATTGATTCCAATAATTTGGCATTCCATTAATATGGAGATGAGAGATCAACAATTGTAAACACAATAACATTGCTTCAGAACTAGGGTGCAGTGATATCATCGCACCGTCCTATTCCATTATAATGAGTTTTGCAGTCTTCCCTACAACGGTCGTCACCCTTGCATTGCAAACCAACATCACATTTTTTTTTTCTTTCACCATGACCACCATCTTTTCATCTGTATAGACTCACAATTGTAAGAAATAGATATAGAGTGATGTGCGAAAGTGAAGACAAATAAATTGTGTGAGTGAATATTTAACCTAGAGTCTAAGCTACTAGTGTGATGTGTGTGCTAGTAAAGTTGGTGTGTGCTTGTGTTATTATGACACGAGTGCTTGAGTAGTGTGAGAAGATAAAATGTAAAGTTATGTTTTTTTTTTCTTTAGTAAGTCTATGGTATCAAAAAATGTTTTTAGAAATTCACTCAGAATGATAGATCAATAATGTATATTTCAAATTATTGTGGGGCTATTTTTGCAATGAATCTTGACTATACATTTAAAATTCTAGATATTTTCTGAATGATTTTTTTGAATTTTTAGCATTGTTGTTTTATTTTTGTATTAAAAGTGATCTTGTGGACTATTGAAATTATATATGGAGGGCATAAAATTATAGGAGCTATTACAGTGTGCAACCCCTTAAGAGTTGGGGGCTTTTCCCAAATTAAGCCAAATTAACAACCTATTTCCCAAACTAGGCTTAGTTTGGACAGAATTCCCAAACTAGGCTAAAACGTGGTTGTGAACCACGCTTTCATCGTTTTTGTGCCTCTCGCGCGGAAAATTCATAAAATCGTGAAAGCGTGTTTCCAAACCACGATTTTAAGTAATTTTTTTTTTTTTTAAAACATGGTTGTGAACCACGCTTTTAAGCAAAAAAAAAATTTCCCTAAAAACGTGGTTGTGAACCATGCTTTTACTGTTCATAGAAGAAAGCGTGGATAATAACCACGCTTTTAACCAAAATCCGTTTTTAAGTGAAAGCATGGTTCGTAACCATGCTTTTAAAAGTTATATAAATATCCCCCAGCCCCGTCATTTGCAATCACGCTTTTTACACTTAGCTTTTTTCGACTTCAGGCTCACTCTCTGCTCTCACTCTCGCTCTCTCTGCTGTCGCTCTCTCTCTGCTCTCACTCCCTCTGCTCTCAGACACTCTCTCTCTGCTCTCACACTCTCTCTCTGCTCTCACTCTCTCTCTCTCTGTGCTCTCTCTCTGTTCGTGGGTTGCTCTCTCTCGTTGGTATGGCGTCTATCTCTCCTTGTCTCATTTGAATTTTATTCGTTTATTGTGGTTGTGAAAATGTGAATGTGGGTACAATGTGGGTATAATGTGGGTAGAATAGGGTTCATGAATGTGAAAATGTTGTGAATTGATGAAAATGTTGGTAGAATAGGGTTTGTGAATGTGGAAATGTTGTGAATTGAAATTGTGGTTTTGAATTGGAAAAATGTTGTGGTTTTGAATTGTGAAAATTTTCTAGGGTTTTCAATTGAATGTGAAATCATAAATTAGAGTTAGGGTTTTGAATTGTGAAATCAGAAATTAGGATTAGGGTTTCAGAAATTAGGATTTTGAATTGTGAAATTAGAAATTAGGGTTAGGGTTTCAGACTTGGTAGTTATAAGAGAATGATGAAAGGCTGTGTGATTAAAAAGACATAAATGATAAAAAATGAAGTAAAAGAATATATATTTATATTATCGTATAAATTTGATTAAGGTGAAAATTTTACAAGAAAATATAATTCTAATTTTAAATAACTTTTATAATAAATATAATTCTAATCCTGTCTATATTTTTTGTATTGTGAATTGTGAATCCTGACTATATTTTTTGAAATTAGGGTTTTGCATTTTTAATTGTGAATCCTGTCTATATTTTTTGAATTGAAAATTTTATTTTTTGCTTGTTAATCTTGTCTATATGGTTAAATCTTCTTATTCTTTCGCTTATCTCTTAAGCTACATCATTAGGCCACTATAACTAGTACAAACAATTTTTTTGGGTTGTTTTAGGAAATATGTTAAAAGCTAATTTTTCATTTTTTTAAATTTTTTTTTTTGGAAAAACGTGTAAAAAAAGTAGAGAAATGATATGACCAAAAAAAAAATTAGAAGTCAAAAAATGACTTTTAACCTCTCGAGCGAGGCTTTCTACGCTCGAGCGAGAATTTTTTGTGTCTGGTCACTCGAGCGACCAATCCTTCACTCGAGCAAGCCTGTGTTATATCAGTAGGCAGCAGCGCGTAAACACTTCACTTTTTCATCTCTTTCATTTTCAAAACCCTAGATCCGAGCTCTCTCTCTCTCTACACACCTTCTTTCTAGGGATTGATCGACTTCTAGTGAGTTTCTAGCCTAGTCTCTTTGTAAGAAAGATAGAGGGTCGCGAGGGCTTGCTTTTAATCTGAAAAATCTCGAATTTGGAGCACTTAGGTTTTTGGTCATCTTCTCCTTTGAGCTTCTAATTTCGAGGTAGGGATATCCTACTCCATTTTATGAGCTTTGTCTTTAAATTTTGGCATTTTGATATGTTGGGGTTGTTGGGTAATTTTGGAAAAGTTAGGGTTTGTTATGTAACTTAAGAAAGAGGGGTTTTCAGATTATTAAAGCCTATGTGTTTGTGAGTTGTTGAAAATGGAATTAATGTTGTTACATTGGTGAAACCAAACCTTAGGGTTGATTTGTGAAATATGGAAAATGCCCTAATTATTATGATAAATTAATTTGTATAATTAATTTTGGGAAATGAGAAATTGAGTTGGGAATAATGAAATTGGGAAATTTTGGGATTTAATGGTGTGGTTGGATTAAATTATCACTCACCTATGAGAATGTTGATATTATATCCATTTAATGCATTTATTTTCTGTTTAGAAATAACTGCTTTAGGCTATTGGTGGAGGATAGTCTTGATTGTTGTAGATACTGCATGTTAATTAGGGAAAACCGAAACTAATCATATTGCATATGTCATCGAATATGACCGTTGGTATAATACATCAAACTTAAGTATTGATTGACCTTGTATATGATACGTGTTTATATACATTGTGTTGTGTGGGAGGAGATAGGGGATGTACTCCACGGTTTAGGGGAAGATAGGGAATGGACTCCTAAACCGGACATTGTTTAGGAGGAGATAGAGGATGTACTCCATTGATACAGCAAATATGTGTATCTATTGAAGTATTGATATAGCAAATCTGTATATCATATATGAAGTATGGAAGTGTTGAAGTATGGAAGTGTTAGTTTGAGATTGATACAGCAATTATGTGTAGTGTTTAATACGAGTTGTTATTAAATTATCTGGTCAGGTTCTGAGCCACATTTATGAAATGAATTGATAAGTGAAGGAAAATGGAATGTAACATGGACACAAGTGTCATGGAACTGTATTGCGATATAATTGGTTTATGAGTGTTAACCATCTATCAAATGCTATTGTTTTAGTCATTGCTTATATTTGGTTTAGTATATCTCTACTGGGCTGTGGCTCACCTTATATGGGACATCATTTTCAGGTCTAGGTGATATGACATCTCCAAGGACATAGCATGGAAGGTTTTGGGAGTTGAGGACTCTTTTTGTTATTTTGTTATCTTTTGTGGTATTACATGTAAATTCAGGCCAAGGGCTTAATATGATGTGAGTTAGTACTCTCTTTTGTGTAACCAAGTGTTGACTTGGAAAGTTGTAAGCCGTTGGGCATTTACTTTTGTTGTCAACTTGTAATACGTCTGTAAGGATTACTCTGATGAATAGAAAAGTGTTTATTTCTTTTACATCAATGCTTGTCAAGAATGTGGGGTTTTATGTATTATTTTGAGGGCGTTACAACTTGGTATCAGAGCGTACCGGGTTCGAATACTTTGGGTACGTGGGAAGTGGTTAGTACCATAATGGGTTCGTCTCGCTTGTTAGAGACTTAGATGTAGTGTTGTATGCTTATGTGATAACATGTTTATGTGACTACTTGGGTATGGAATGTTGTTTCTGGGATGTTGATTGGATCCTTGGGTTTCTGGGAGTCCTATTGGAAAAGTACTTGATCAATGCTATTTCTAACTGGAACTCTAGTAACGCCTCGGGACTGTCATTATCTGGAAATGAAATTCGTAAGTGCTTATGTGATTATGTGCTTACATGGAGTGAATTACTGTTGTCCATTGCATTAGAACGTGAGTGTTATAGCTTCGGCACATTTGTGAATGTGCTAATGTTCTTCATTACCTTTATTAGGATGTGAGGACGAGGAAGTGGTGGTAGGCGAGGTAGGCCTAGAAGGCAGGAGGTGCCATTCTCGGATGAGATTCCGGCACAGTAGGAGGGTGTTGGCCAGGCCAATGTGGCCGAGCCAGTGGGTCAGCAAGCTATGGGTGCCTTAGCCCGCGAGATAGCAGGAGCATTCAGGGAATCCATAGGTATCCCCAGAGCTGAGAATCCAGTTCAGGCTCTAGTTCAGGCCCAGGTTGTTGATGCAGGGCCTTCCTTTCTAAAAATGAGATTTTTCGGTCTAATCCGGTGGAGTTTTTGGGGGATCCGAAAGAGCCACTTAAGGCGAATGAGTGGTTGGAGCAGATGACTAAGACATTCTAGATGCTTGGCATCGAAGGTGGGGCTTTGAAGGTGACCTTGGTGTCTTTCCAGCTAAAGGGAGATGCGGGTCAGTGGTGGAAGTTCACGAGGGGTAGTATTGTTGGCACTCGGGAGGCCTTTGTAGATGCTTTCCAGGAGAAGTTTCTGTCTCCCGCTGTCAGGGAAAAGTTAAGAGATTAGTTCTGCTAGCTAAAGCAGCTGAGTTCATCAGTGGCCGAGTTTGAGGCCGCATTTATTAGTCTGTCCAGGTTTGCACCTAAGCTTGTGGCGTTAGAAGAACGTCATTGCCTCGAGTTTGAGAGGAAATTGAGGCACGGGCTCAAGATGAGAGTTGGCGGGTCTATGACTTGGGAGTATAGGCGCCTTGTGGACGCAATGGCTCATATGGAGATTATGATGCATGGGGAGGAGGAGAGATTGAGGGGCTCCAAGAGGAGTCAGGATGGCCAAGGTGATTGCAGGAGAAAGAGGGGTTCTAACCCTCAGCAGTCTCAGGGTGGTTTTGCCAGATCTACCTTTCCAGTTCCGAGTCAAGGAGACGTGACTTGTTACAAATGTGGTTAGCTGGGCCACAAGTCTCCAGCTTGCTCGCAGAGGGGAGGAGGTCAGAGAGCTGCTTCGTCCTCGGCTCGACCTCAGCGCCAGAGTCAGGGCAGAGGTCAGCCACTGTCTTATTATCAGTGTGGTCAGCCGGGGCACCTGAAGAGGTTTTGCCCGCAGTTGAGTGCCACATTGGGTGCGTCTGGTTCGAGGCAGACGCAGAGTTTTCAGCCAGCACAGTCAGTTCAGGCCTCGAGGGCCAATCCATGGGCTTCGTCGTCCCAGTCTGTGTGGCAATCTTTTGCTCCTAGGGGTGAGCAGGTGGATCAGAGACCTTCTGGGCGCGTGTATGCTGTTACCGCGCAGGATCTTGTACCTGCTCCATCTGTTGTGAGAGATACCTTCTTGTTTTGCACCTCGGTTGCCAATGTGTTGATTGATACGGGTGCATCCCATTCTTTTGTATCTGCTGCATTTGCATCTGTTTTGGGGCTAGAGTTGGCACAGTTAGCATCTCCTACATGTGTTGTATCACCTGTTGGGGGTGAATTGATTTTGAAACAGGGGTGTTGGGGCTGTGATATAGAGGTCGCTGACCGCCGACTGCCATTTCCTTTTGTAGTTATGCCTATATCGAGTTTTCATGTTATTTTGGGTATGGACTGGTTATCGTCATACCAGGCTGTTATCGATTGTTACCGCCAGAGGGTCACAGTATGTACCGTGAGCGGGGATTGTTTCCATTTCTTGGGGGATCGGGTTGGTAGTGTTTTGCCACCGGTGTATGATCCGCGAGGGCGGAGTGAGCTTAGTGGTCTCCTTGCTAGCTTCATGAGTGGTGAGTGTGATAAGACCCAGACTGTATTGCCGAGAGTGGTTTGTGAGTATTCGGATGTTTTTCCCGAGGACCTTGTTAGCTTACCACCTCATCGAGAGATTGAGTTCTCTATTGATCTAGTGCCCGGCACGGCGCCGATTTCTATGGCACCATATCGTTTTGCCCTAGTCGAGTTGGTTGAGTTGAAGATCCAGCTCCAGGAGTTGCTAGATAAGGGCTTTATTCGCCCTAGTGTTTCGCCGTGGGGAGCACCGGCCCTCTTTGCTAAAAAGAAAGATGGGGCCTTGAGACTTTGTATTGATTACCGGAAGTTGAATTAGGCTACGGTCAAGAATAAGTACCCTATGCCTCGTATAGATGATTTGTTTGACCAGTTGAAAGGTTCCCGTTGTTTCTCTAAAATAGACTTGAGATCGGGTTACCACCAGTTGAGGGTCAGGGAGGAGGATATTCCGAAGACGGCATTCCGTACGCGGTATGGCCATTATGAGTTTCTGGTGATTCCTTTTGGGCTCACCAATGCACCGGCAGTCTTTATGGACTTGATGAACCAGATATTCTGGGAATTCTGGGATCGTTTTGTAGTCGTCTTCGTGGACGACATCCTGATTTATTCTCCTTCTGAGGAGGAGCACGAGGGACACTTGAGAGTGGTGCTTGAGTTGCTTAGAGCCCATAGGCTATATGCCAAATTTGGGAAGTGTGAGTTCTGGCTAGGAGAGGTCAAGTTCTTAGGCCATGTGGTTTCCAGGGAAGGGGTGTCTATTGATACATTCAAGATTGAGGCAGTGCAGGATTGGGCACAGCCTAAGAGTGTTTTTGAGATCTGCAGTTTTCTGGGATTAGCTGGGTATTACCGCCGGTTTGTGAAGGATTTCTCCAGGCTAGCTTCGCCATTGACTAGATTGACGTGGAAAAGGGTCAAGTTTGTATGGAGTGAGACTTGTGAAAAGTCGTTCCAAGAGTTGAAAGTTAGATTGACCACTGCTCTGGTTTTGATTATTCCGGAGAGAGGTTCGAGTTATGCGATTTATTGTGATGCTTCATGAGAGGGTTTGGGTTGTGTGTTGATGCAAGAGGGGAAATTCGTAGCCTATGGCTCGCAACAGTTGAAAATACACAAGAAGAATTACCCCACACATGACCTAGAGTTAGCAGCTGTGATTTTTGCCTTGAAGATTTGGAGGCACTACCTTTATGGTGAGAGGTTCGAGGTATTCTCGGATCATAAGAGTCTGAAATATCTGTTTACACAGAAAGACTTGAACTTGAGGCAGAGGAGGTGGATGGAGTTTATTGAGGATTACGACTTCGAGTTGCATTACCATCCGGGGAAGGCCAATGTTGTAGCCGATGCCCTTAGCAGGAAATCCATTAGTGATGTAGCTTCTATAGCCATCCGGGAGTGGGAGATGTTGGGGGCACTTGGCAAGTTTGATTTGCTTCTGGGCGAATCTGTTGAGGCTACGGCCTTGTTTTCTGTAGTTGCACAGCCTACACTTGTGAGTCGAGTGTTAGAGGCACAGAGAGGTGACCTTGAGGTAGAATCCCTCCGAGAGAAGATCTTTAGTGGGAAGGTTGAGAAGGGTTTTTCTGTGTATCCCGACCAGAGTGTGAGATACCGAAACCGTTTGTTTGTACCGGAGTCTTGCCGAGAGGAGGTACTCCGAGAGTTTCACCATTCATGCCTTGCGGTGCATCCGGGAGGCACTAAGATATATCGTGATTTGGGTCGCCAGTTTTCGTGGCGGGGTATGAAGAAGGATGTGGCAGTTTTTGTATCGAAGTGCCTTACTTGTCAGCAAGTGAAGGCTGAACATCAGAGGCCAGCGGGTTAGTTACAACCTTTGCCTATTGCTGAGTGGAAGTGGGAGCATGTCACTATGGACTTCGTTGTAGGTCTTCCGAGGACTCGGCGGGGTAGTGATGCTATTTGGGTGGTAGTAGACCGGTTGACTAAGTCGGCGCACTTCATCCATATGCGCGTGAGAGATTCGATAGATCATCTTGCCGACTTGTATATTCGGGACATAGTGAGGTTGCACGGGGTCTCAATGTCGATCGTCTCAGATAGAGATCCACGTTTTACTGTTAGGTTGTGGCAGAGTTTACAGAGTGCCTTGGGCACTAGGTTGACCTTTAGCATGGCTTACCATCCTCAGACTGACGGACAGTCTGAGCGTACTATTCAGATCCTTGAGGATATGCTTCAAGGTTGTGTCCTTGACTTTAGTGGGTCGTGGGAGAGGCACTTGCCCTTGGTGGAGTTTGCCTACAACAACAGTTTTCAGTCGAGTATCGATATGGCACCGTTTGAGGCCTTGTATGGCCGACCGTGTAGGTCTCTAGTATGTTGGGCTGAGGTGGGTGATGCACCTTTGTTGGGCCCGGAGTTGGTGAGGGAAACGACGGAGAAAGTTGAGCTTATCCGTAGGAGGCTTGTTACAGCCCAGACTCATCAAAAATGTTATGCCGACCGTAGAAGGAGGCCTTTGGCATTTGAGGTGGGTGATCACGTGTTTCTGAAGATATCACCTACGCGAGGTTTGATGAGATTTGGTAAGAGAGGGAAGTTGTCCCCTCAATTTATTGGCCCTTTCGTGATCCTTGAGAGGATTGGCGAGGTTGCCTACCATTTAGCTTTGCCGCCGCAATTGTCCGGAGCTAATGACGTGTTTCATGTTAGTATGCTTCGGAACTACGAGCCGGATCCATCGCATATATTGGATTGGACCGACTTAGAGGTTGACGAGGATGCCTCGTATGAGGAGAGACCGGTTCGGGTCTTGGATAGGCGGGATCAAGTCTTGCGAGGCAAGACCATTTCCTTGGTAAAAGTTTTGTGGAAACATCACGGGTGGAGGAAGCCACTTGGGAACGTGATTTGGAGGTCCAAGAGAAATATTCGGATCTATTTGTGGATGCTTGAGCATTACGTTATATATTCTATTATGTTATTAAACTTTAAGAGCATTGAATATGTCTTAAGTTGTAAAACATTGTACATGTTTCGGTTTATGGAAGCATTGTAGAACTTGCCTTGAAATGGAAGTTTATTATAACATCGTATATGTTGAATGTGTTGTAGAAATGGAGATGTATCATGAACATTGAATGTGATATAGAATTGTGAATAATGTATATTGGAAAATTGTTGGATTTGGAAGGAATGCATGTTGATAATGCATGTTGTAGTATATATTGTGAAATGCCTCTTGATAAGAGATGGAATGATCAGTAATGGATCGAATTATTGAATATTGAAATGTAATATTGTTGGAAATTGAGGAAAGCTTGTATTTGAAAACTTGTGCCTAATTTCGGGGACGAAATTCTTTAAGGGGGGGAGGTTCTAGCGATCCCGGGTATAACCCCTTTATGTACAATGTTCCGGACTTATGTTCCGTAGTATTGGCTGTTGTTATATCTTGTTGTTATCCTTTAATTCCTTATTTATGAGTTATAGGATGTGTTGGGCAGGTTTGTTACAGGTTGGGTGTGATTGGGAGCAAATGGTTGCTGCCCAGATTTTGGTGTCTTCGCTCGAGCGAGCTCTTTGTTTTAGATCCTTCGCAGGAGCCAGGGTTTGTTCGCTCAAGCGAGAGTTGAGTTCTGTGTCTGGTGTTTCGAACGAGAGGTCCTTCGCTCGAGCTTGCGTCTGCGTCTGATTCTAGACCTGAGGGCTGTGTTTCTTAGCTCAAGTGAGCTTTCCTTCGCTCGAGCGAGCGAGGTGTATGTTTTGAGTTTCTTGGCTCGAGCGAGGCTTTCTACGCTCGAGCGAGAGTTCTTT
Organism: Camellia sinensis; assembly: GCF_004153795.1. NCBI lineage: Eukaryota > Viridiplantae > Streptophyta > Magnoliopsida > Ericales > Theaceae > Camellia > Camellia sinensis. The sequence goes on along the minus strand of NW_021024502.1, from coordinate 1,168,935 downwards.
GTGTCTGGTCGCTCAAGCGACCAATCCTTCGCTCGAGCGAGCCTGTGTTATATCAGCAGACAGCAGCGGGATTACACTTCACTTTTTCATCTTCTCTTTTGTGTAAACCCTAGATCCGAGCTCTCTCTCTCTCTACACACCTTCTCTCTAAGGTTTCATCTCCTATTAATGTGTTCCTACCCTAAGTCCTTTGTAAGAAAGATAGAGGGTCGCGAGGGCTTGCTTTTAATCTGAAAAATCTTGGATTTGGAGCACTTTGAGTTTTAGTCATCTTCTCCTTTGAGCTTCTAATTTCGAGGTAGGGATATCCTACTCCATTTTATGAGCTTTGTCTTTAAATTTTGGCATTTTGATATGTTGGGGTTGTTGGGTAATTTTGGAAAAGTTAGGGTTTGTTATGTAACTTAAGAAAGAGGGGTTTTCAGATTATTAAAGCCTATGTGTTTGTGAGTTGTTGAAAATGGAATTAATGTTGTTACATTGGTGAAACCAAACCTTAGGGTTGATTTGTGAAATATGGAAAATGCCCTAATTATTATGATAAATTAATTTGTATAATTAATTTTGGGAAATGAGAAATTGAGTTGGGAATAATGAAATTGGGAAATTTTGGGATTTAATGGTGTGGTTGGATTAAATTATCACTCACCTATGAGAATGTTGATATTATATCCATTTAATGCATTTATTTTCTGTTTAGAAATAACTGCTTTGGACTATCGGTGAAGGATAGTCTTGATTGTTGTAGATACTGCATGTTGATTAGGGAAAACCGAAACTAATCACATTGCATATGTCATCGAATATGACTGTTGGTATAATACATCAAACTTAAGTAATGATTGACCTTGTATATGATACGTGTTCATATACATTGTGTTGTGTGGGAGGAGATAGGGGATGTACTCCACGGTTTAGGCGAAGATAGGGGATGGACTCCTAAACCGGACATTGTTTGGGAGGAGATAGGGGATGTACTCCATTGATACAGCAAATATGTGTATCTATTGAAGTATTGATATAGCAAATCTGTATATCATATATGAAGTATGGAAGTGTTAGTTTGAGATTGATACAGCAATTATGTGTAGTGTTTAATACGAGTTGTTATTAAATTATCTGGCCAGGTTCTGAGCCACATTTATGAAATGAATTGATAAGTGAAGGAAAATGGAATGTAACATGGACACAAGTGTCGTGGAACTGTATTGCGATATAATTGGTTTATGAGTGTTAACCATCTATCAAATGCTACTGTTTTAGTCATTGCTTATATTTGGTTTAGTATATCTCTACTGGGCTGTGGCTCACCCTATATGGGACATCATTTTCAGGTCTAGGTGATATGCCACCTCCAAGGACATAGCTTGGAAGGTTTTGGGAGTTGAGGACTCTTTTTGTTATTTTGTTATCTTTTGTGGTATTACATGTAAATTCAGGCCAAGGGCTTAATATGATGTGAGTTAGTACTCTCTTTTGTGTAACCAAGTGTTGACTTGGAAAGTTGTAAGCCGTTGGGCATTTACTTTTGTTGTCAACATGTAATACGCCTGTAAGGATTACTCTGATGAATGGAAAAGTGTTTATTTCTTTTATATCAATGCTTGTCAAGAATGTGGGGTTTTATGTATTATTTTGAGGGCGTTACATGGAGCTTATGTTTAATAAAATGAATTTTCTCTGTTATACAATTTTAATTTTAATTTTCAATACACATGAAGCTTATGTTTAATAAAATGAATTTCCTCTGCATACTTTTTTCAAAGTATATTGATGCTAAGATAATTCATGAGTTATTGTCTTCCCTCTAAGCGTGGAGGCTTTCCTAGCAACCATGAAAGATTAGTGTGAAACTTTTAGGATTGAAGTAGCGAAAAGTGTGAGAAAGGGAAAATTTTGAATTTTTTTTCCTTCTTTGTTTAGCATGATAAATGATAATGTTGGAAAATGTAAGATGGTTAAATTTAGTGTACAACCCATAGCTACATAGTAAGTTGCTTTTCAATTTCTTGCAAAATATACATAAATGTTTCTTGCAAAAAATAAAGAATTTTTTTTTCACTATTTTGTCACTTTTGATTTCTAGTTCCTGTTACCGTGTGCACCTTATATCTTAACCATTGAATCTTCACAAACTAATCTAAGCCATTGAATAATTTATTGAAAAAAACTTGAAACCTTCTCAACTAGTTGTTGTCTTGACTGAAAAGCTCCTCTCTCTCTCTCTCTCTCTCTCTCTCTCTTTCTCCCCTCTAAGAAAGCCTTAATGTTTTTCTCCCAACGAGACTTAGACAATTTTCTCTCCCTTCCACGACACTACTCAAAGACCTTCCCGCAAAGTCGAAACTTTTCCATCTCCATTTTTTGCAACTTAATCTAGTATATATGTTGGTCCATTTTGTGAGCCTTATTTCGGTTCTGTGTTAATATATTGAAGCAGTTGAAGTCTGTGCATCTTCTTGTGTTCTTTTGGTGATATATCCTCTCTCATTATGTTATGGTCCATTTTGTGAACTCTTCTTTTCTTGTTGATTTTTTACTTCTTTTAAGTTCATTGGTTGTGGGGTGAAACCCATATGACCTATTTATTATAATTTTTACTAACCATTCATTTTTTGCTATTTGGAAAACTCTATTCACTTTGATTTTTTTCCAATTTTGTCTCTCATTCTTTGGATTATCTCAGAATTTTGAACATTTGGCTAGTGAAACTACAACTTATGGGGTTTTTTTTCCAAACTTGGTAACAATTTTAAACTATTTTTCTCTCTAGTGTTTAAGATGTTTGATTGGATTTACGTTGTTCCAAACTGTTCTAAACGATTTTTTGATCATAGTTACGATAATCCAAAGAATGAGAGACTGTTCGAAACTATTCCAAATTGGATTTTAAACGATTTTTTTCAAACCGTTCTTTGAATTTTGATTGCATTTAAGATGTTTGTAAAAATGCATTAGCTTTTTTTTTTTTTTTTCAATTAACATACTACGGAACAGGGGTGTCACACTTCTTTGCTTGTTGATTTTTTACTTCTTTTAAGTTCATTGTTTGTGGGGTGAAACCCATATGACCTATTTATTATAATTTTTACTAACCCTTCATTTTTTGCTATTTGGAAAACTCTATTCACTTTGATTTTTATCCAATTTTGTCTCTCATTCTTCAGATTATCTCAGAATTTTGAACATTGGGCTAGTGAAACTACAACTTATGGGGTTTTTTTCCAAACTTGGTAACGATTTTAAACTATTTTTCTCTCTAGTGTTTAAGATGTTTGATTGGATTTACGTTGTTCCAAACTGTTCTAAACGATTTTTTTTTATCATAGTTACGATAATCCAAAGAATGAGAGACTGTTCGAAACTATTCCAAATTGGATTTTAAACGATTTTTTTCAAACCGTTCTTTGAATTTTGATTGCATTTAAGATGTTTGTAAAAATGCATTAGCTTGTTTTTTTTTTGGATCAACAAAAATAAACTTTAGTGAAGAGCATTTGGAGAGGAATTTGAATGTGCTGCCCTTTTTACTTACTAGAAAGAAGATAAGCAAATCTCTTTGGTAAATTAGTGTTAAGCATGAGATCTTTCAAATTATTTTGGTTACAAAAAATGGTTAAAATCTAGCTCACTAAAATAGATTAAATATATCTTGGGTATCCAATGATCAAATATATCTTACTGAATTTTTTTGAATTTTAGCTCATTCAAAACCTAGCACGTTGATGGGTTGGGGAAAGCATTGTGCTTCACATTAATTTTTTATTGCTACATTCATTTCTACAGATCAATGTTTATGTGAAATGTAATAAGTTTAAAATATTTTTCATTCTTCTTTTGTAACCAATCATTGGATATATGCAAGTAATGCATGCATGGATTAGGTTCCTTCTGAGTTTTCTTTTTAACTGTAATGGTTTTAAATTATTTTCGTTAAAAAAAAAAAAAATCTGAAAATGGTATTACTTGAGGTATTTGTTCAATAATTTCATTGTCAAGGATTTGGATTATTTGATTTGCTTGAATTTGATGATTTTACTGTAAACATTGTTGTGTTGAAAATATTTTTGCGAGCGCTTTGTGTTGCGTGTTCTTTTGTGCAAACATAATTACATACTCATTAGGCACACGGCCATATTGAGTGTTTTTTTTTCCCTTGGTTAACAACGCTTACCTAGTGACACAAACTATGATCACCCATTAGGCATACAACCCTAATAGAACACGCAATTCACGTCATGAAATCAGGCATAAGTGGGAAATTCTTTTAGTAGTTTAGTTTGTTTAAAGACTTTAGAGATGCAATAATATCTGCTATAATCTGGGTTTTGCAGGGTTTACAAGTGCAAATTTACATGGGGGAGACTTTGGATCTTTCATTTTCAATTATCAAATGCACACATTTAAACATAATTGTTATACAGAATTTGTCACAAAAACAATGCGAAAACAACATGCTTGAGCAATCATATCATTTAGAATAAATTTTATGTATGAATTTTATATTTACATGGCATTACTCGTTTTATTTTCCAACAGTGCCCTTTTGAAAACCTTATTAACAAAAACAGCTCTGCAATTAGTAGTGCTGATAGTGTTTTGTTTATTTCTTGGTCTAAAACCAAAAATCACGCAAAAATACAAAGACAGTTGTAGTGTTTTGAAAAGCACGCCTAAGCGCGCCTATGCTCAAGGTGAGGCGAGGCGCAGCTCTATGCCTCACGCATAGCGAGGCAAGGCTACATAGAGGAGGCGCAACTGAGGCGATGAGGCGTGCGCTTTTTTCTGAGGCTCGAGGTGTGTGCTTTTGGCGCTTTGCGTTTCTTCTACTGCTACAGCCCATCTGGTTTTGGTGTGAATACCCACATGGAATAAATTCTCATTTACAATATAAAATGATCAAAACGTGGGTCAAAAGAGCAACAAAAAAAAATCCTAGTGAAGAAGAAGAAGACAACAACGAAGGTTCAACTCTTGTTCGCATCTCTTCTGGTACGACTCTTCCTCTTCTCTCTCTAGTGGGAAAAAACCCTCATCGTCTTCTCTTTTGCTTTTGTCTTGCTCATAATCTCTCTCTCTCTCTCTCTCTCGCTCGCTTTTGTCTCTCCCTCTTTATCTTCTTGATAATAATATATATATATATTAAAAAAATTAATTGTTTTTTTTTCTTCCTCTCTTCTCTTCTTATTAAAAAAATTAATAATATACATATTAAATATTTGCTTATGTTGAAAATTGTGCTATATTAATATTTTGCTTAACTTCTATAACTTGTGCCTTGCTTTGGTGAGGCGCGCGCCTCGCCTCGCGCCTCGGCGCTTAGACTCTAGGTGACCTTGGCACCTTGATGCACCTAGAGCTTTTTAAAACACTGGTCAGAAAAAATATAACAATTCTTTGAAGATGGGGTGAGGAATTTCCTAAGTACTCATACTAATATTGACTAGAAATATGTCATTGTTCTAGTTCATTTGTATTAATTTATTAAAATGTAGAAAGTTTAGGAGGAAAAACAAAATCTCACCAATGTTACAATTTCAGAAAATAGATATTTGGAATTTTACCTTCAAGTTCCTACAGAGTGTTAATTCGACAAAATTTGGAATTTGGGTTGGCTATAGACGATTGGATCTTTCCATTTAACATTGTGAGATGTAAAATTGATATGAGAATAGTATTTAAGGTAATTATTGATGACTTTAGAATATAATTACAATTTTATTTGTTTTTCCAATTTCTTTTATTTTTCACCAAAAGAGGAGATTATCAAAGCCAAGAGGAAGTGCGGTGTAATTAGTGGCAAAGTAAGGGAAATCGAAGTCAGTAGCATTATAGACATGCTAAAGTTACACATTGCAACATTTTTTTTTTTTTTGTGACACAAGTTTTCTACCCCCTTCTTCTTTGTTGAGTTTCCTAGTTAGTGGAATTTGTTTCCTTTTTCCCTTTGTTGGAGGTGCATTTAATGGAAAATTTGTAAATGTTGAAATGCATCCATGAATTTTGTAAATGTTTAAATTAGTGTTCATCTTCATTCAGGGGTTCCTGTGCATCATGAGCCCCATGCCTCAGTTCAATGTAGTTGCTTGAGTCCCCTATTCTCTCCAATATAAAAGTTAGGTATTTTTCTTTTCTTTATCTGCTTTGAATCTTTGACAAGTACTATTAATTTCAGTATCTCTTGAGGAATCGAATCTGGTGTGCAGTGTCACGCCCCACTTTTTATTACTCGAAACCATTACCAAATTCATTAATTTAATTCAATTTCAGAGATAACATGCGGAAAAACTCTTTACTTCAACGAGTAGAAATAAATAACAAATTCTCTCATCCGAATGCAAATTAAATACAACATGAGCATACTAAATAACTGCCCGTGGGCTTACATCATTAAAGGTGAAAGAAAGGGATTAACCCTTTTACAACAATGGCGTTCCGCCCACAAATGAAAGGCCCCAAGGCTAATAGGTAAAGAAGATCCATGACCTTGAAATATTTATCGGTGTTCACCTGAAAAAGAATTAACAACGTGGGATGAACATAAAGTCCAGTAGGGATCTCAACATGATCCTAAACAATAACAACTTACAGATAGCTATGATCATGAATGTTCAATCTCATACTAGAATAGTAATGTGGCAGTTTACACAAAATATACATATATATGAACTTTTCTCAAAATCAGCCATTTCATTCAACACTGTAAGCGATTCACCTTTCTTTTCTTTTCGTTACCTCTTTTTCCCAAACCTTCAAGACAATAACAATTCTAAAAAACAATTTCACCAAGCCCATTACTTTTTATCCCATTTTCCGTACTTACCATAGATTTGCCTTTTTCAAAACATGTTCACAAATACCCAATTTCCTTTACATTTTCCAAAATCTCAAAATAGTATTTATGTCTGTTCCCAACACATTCATACATATACATGTATACCTTTAGTAAAAAGGGAAACAACAAATCATCAACAAGTATGTGATCAACAAATGAGGCAACTCGGCCTTTCAAAACTGTAACCATCGTAACCCATAACATACTCAGATACACTGAGACAATGACGATAAAAAGCTCTGCTCTACCTGCCATAAGTACGGTAAGTTAAGGATACAGCTTTCGACAAATGACATGCCAAGTTCTTCAGACACAAGTTGAAAGGTACTGGTACCTCTACCAAGTTCTCTAGACACAAGCTGGAAGGTACTGGTACCTCTGCCAAGTTCTCCAGGTGCTAGCTGGAAGGTACCAGCACCCCTCATTCTAAGCGCGGTATATAACACCAACCATTACAACGTGACAAAGCACAACCAACAAGTGTAATACATACACAAACTATTCAATAATGTTCAACCAACACAAGTGTAATGCATACACAACAATTCAACACAACAATGTCATCCTCCACTGGTGACCAAGGACAAAGCCTCTAGATGCATGTATTCAACATACTTATTAAAATGACTCAACTCTCATGAGATCTTAAACTCAACAACGACACTAGTATGATAGTTAAAGGTAAAACCCCCAAATGTGTGTATTCAACACTCATGATATAATAGTTCAACTCTCATATTTATTTTCCGAGACTCACATAGAGTTATCAATTCATTTTCCATTTTCAAGATCAACTTCCATAATTTTCCAGATCAACATATTCCACCACTTATTCCAACCCACTTTTCCCATTTCACAAAACCAATTCATTCTTTTCATTTCACAAAACCAATTCCATGGATAATAAAGCCATAACCCATCTCAGTTCAATACGTTCATTTCAAAATAACCCCAATGCCATAGTTAAGCCCTTAGCTATTAACTCATTTACACAACCCATATTAACAATAGTAATTTACAAACATTGTTGAACCATCCTCCCTTTTAATTTACCAAATCAAAATATAATTTAGGGCTTTCTCTTCTTTCAACAATATCTTGCTAGATTACTCCCCAATTAGCCCAAACAACAATCAATGATAACAAACTCATTCTCAAACAACCAACCCTAGGTTCCCTTTCATGATTTTCAAAGAAATCTAACATGAATATGATTTTCATGCAATATAAATTTACCACATGTCTATCTATGAACGAGGTATTGAAAAAGAGCAAGGAAATCCCTACCTCAAATAGAGAAACCCAAAGGAGAAGAAGAGAAGAACTTGAAAGTGCTCCAAACCCAAACTTTTTCAGATCAAACGTAGCCCCCGCGATGCTCAACCTTTCTTACAAAGAGACTAGGGTAGAAGGTCTCTAGGACAAGATATATTTGTAGAGAGAGAGAGTTTAGAGAGAGGAGCTGCCGATCTAGGGTTTTGAGGAAGAAAGAGGATAAAAAATGGAGAAGAAGACCCCTGCTGCGAACTGATATATGCGAGGCTCGCTCGAGCGAAGGAGTGGTCGCTTGAGCGACCAGACACAACAAAAACCTCGCTCGAGCGAACAAGGCGAAGCTTCAGGTCTGCAACCCAGAAGCACGCTCGAGCGCAAGAGTGCTCGCTCGAGCGAAGAAACCTAAAACATACAGCTTATAGCGACCCCGGTCTTCTCCCATTTGATTATTGTATCCGGACTTAGGTTCCGTAGATTCTGTCATTGTATAATTGTTGTTGTGTCCCTTATTTTCTCATTTGGACTTATAGGATGTGTTGGGCAGGTTTATTTCAGGTTGGCTGGGTTTAGAAACCAAGTGTTGATGTCCAGAATTTTGGATATTCGCTCGAGCGAGGAGTTTGTCGCTCGAGCGAGCTGTTATTTTTGGTTCTTCGCTCGAGCTGGGGTTTGGTAGCTCGAGCGAGAGGTTACGTCTGATTTGGACCTGTAGCTGTGCATTCTTGGCTCGAGCGAGCTTTTCTTCGCTCGAGCGAGTTAGTTCGTTCTTCGCTCGAGCGATAGTTCCTTCGCTCGAGCGTGTGTCTGGTTACAGACCTGAGGGTTTGAGTTCTTCCCGAAATGGTCAAAACCCTAAAACCCACAAACTTTCCTCTTTGCTCACCGCCGAATCAACAACTTCTCTTCTTTATTTTTCTTTTTGGAAACCAGTGCAATACACTCCTTCACTAAACATATACCAAGCTTCTCCCTTTTCTTTTTATTTTGAAACTCATTTCCGGCAACACTCTCTCTCAACCAAGACAAACCCAAACTGCAGAGCGCAAAAACTCCTATTAAACCACAAGGCCACACGCCGCAGCTCAGCTCGTGCAACCTGACGCGGTCGTCACGCCGAAGAACCACGGTTGCGCTGTACAGACGTTTTGACCCCAAGCTGCAGACAGCGCTAAGACGACACTGTGGCCGGACGAAACACGGAAACGTCACACCGTGAGCCAACTGACAACCAAAACCACCTTCACGCAACGTTACTGCCGCCTCAGCTCCACCCACCCACACCCGCTGCCTGGGCCTGATGACCAGAACCGAACCACACACACCACCCACTCAACGCGGCATTTCTCGCCAACACCGCCACTCGTTGTGGTTGCCCGATCCTTCCACGCTTGATCCTGTTGCGCCGAACCAAACCAGCCTACCATCGCTCTCTATTGCTAAACATTCAGCCGCCCGACGTCAGTGCCAACCACACAAACAATCCAAACCATTTCTCTTTTCTTTCTCGTTTTGAACAAAAATAAGAAAATAATAATCTAAACCTCACACTCCTCTTTGCAGAGCAAGTCGTGCCTTACAATAACAACGGGCTACCTGCTTCACACCATGCTGCAGCAACTCCGGGTGCGCAACCGCCGGCCTGCGCTTCGACTTCGCGGACTCTGTCAGCTGGTTGCAACAGTTCCGATTACAGCCGATAGCAGCGACTCAATACATGGCTCACTCGTAATCAATGCACTCCACTCCATCGCGATTCCCATTTCACCGTATTTGGCAACTCCGACACACAATCTCTCTACTTCAACATCTACTGAAGTCCCCACCATGGTTCTAAC